>JAAMPD010002449.1:0-14867 GCA_025266255.1 Trissolcus basalis
ATCGTTCTGTCCTAGACGTGAAAATTAATTACAGGGCGAGCGGGTGACAACCCTCGCCTTCGGCTCAGGTTGTCAACCCCCGCTCACCCGATAATTACTTTTCACGCCTAGGATAGAAATATACTATCTCATACTCGGAGTTGAAACATACAAACCTTTTAATTTGTCATTCTCCGTGAATGTGGTTGTTCGTCCACCTGAAATAAAAAAAATCACAACAGTTAATAATTTGTACATAATAAGTAAGATATAAAATTAAAAAAATAAAATAAGTATGAGAAGTTCAGTTTTTATAATGACAATGAAACCAACCTTTTTCTTCAATGATTTTTAGCACATGTTTGTTAGCGTCCAAACGGGTTTTCGTAGTTAACTCGATGTTCCAAAGATCTTTCATGGTGACATTAATATTTTTGTCTTGCTTGAGTTTGTCCTTTATGGATCTTTTATCAGATTTATAACCTACCATCAGATCTGCGACTTTCTGTTTCGTGTATGGAGATAATTTTCTGTTCGGGGTATAATGTTTAGTGACGCGCAACATAATATAACTTTTAGTTGTATCTTAGCCTCTCCTAGACTAAATTTCCTACTTCGAACCTCCACGTGGTGTACCCTGGGAGTCGAGCAACCTCTGACGAGATTGGGTACCCAACCCCTTTGGAATCTTAGGTCGGCTGCTAATCGAAGAGGGTTCATGGCATTGTAAATGCCATGCCTGACTGTGTGAGCACAGCTCACAGACAGACTTAAGGTCAACAGTCAGCTCAGTTCAGCGTCTGTTCACCAGTTGAGGTGCGGCTGAAAGCGGGCGTCTGTACTTGTAGCAAGCGGCTCGCTATACAAACGTGTATACCGGTCTGCCAAAGAACCCTGATCTTCGGCCGTATGCCCCTACAACGATACTGGAGGTTGCTCGTTGGCCTGATAAGCCACAGCATAAAAACAACTTATTCCTGAAACAGAAAATAGAGACGTAACCGGACCGAACCATGGCAACCACACTTTTGGCTTTCGAACGACAACCCGAATTGGCACCTGGAATGTGAGGACGATGTCTGAACCTTCTAGGCTGGCGCAAGTTTGCTCAGAGATGAAGAGGTACAACTTGGAGATCCTCGGCCTCTGCGAGACCAGGTGGAAAGGACAAGGCGATTTTCTGACTCAAACAGGCGAATATTTTATATTCAGCGGCGACGACACCAGCCATAACAGAGGAGTTGGAATATTGATGTCCAGGCGGGCGAGAAACTCTCTGTTGGAGTACAAACCTATCTCGGATCGACTGATCTCGGCTAGATTCCACTCAAGATTTCGCAAGATCACCATCTTCATGTGCTACGCCCCGACAGAAGTGGATGACGATGAGAACAAGGACAGCTTCTACAACCAACTGGAGGCGAGTCTGGTAGCAGCACCTAAAAGCGATATTAAGATCGTCATGGGCGATTTTAACGCTAAGATTGAAAAAGACAACACCAACCTTCAATCCATACAGGGTCGACACAGCCTACAAGAAGACTGTAATGAGAATGGCAACCGTCTCATTGACCTGTGCTCATCCCACCAACTCTTCATTGGCGGCACGAAGTTCCCTCACAAGGATATTCATAAATATACCTGGCAGTCACCGGACGGTCGCACACGCAACCAAATAGACCATCTACTGATCAGCAAGAAGTTCCTCGGATCTCTCATGGATGTGAGAACCATCCGTGGAGCGGACATCTACAGCGACCATCAACTTCTGATCGGAATCGTGAGGCTGAGACCGTCCGCTGCGCCTGGACCAAACCGCGCAGCTCGTCGCTACGACGTGAAGAGGCTCCAGGACCCTGTAACTGCCAATGAGTCTGTGGATAAACTTGCTGCGGCCGATCAGCAAAACCAGATGTCAACCTGGACAGAGCTGTCGGACAAACTCAAATCTTGCGCGGAGAACATACTGGGTTATACTCAGTCCCAACGAAAACCGTGGATCCGAGACGCAACGTGAAGGCAGATAGAGACCAGAAAAACCCTCAAGAGTCAACTCCAGCAAACCCGGACGAGAGAGGAGAGACGCAGTGTGCAGGAAAGGTACAATGAAGCGGAGAGAGAAGTAAAACGAATGGCACGGGCTGATAAAAGACTTTTCTTCGACGAGATAGCCTGCGAAGCGGAGACAGCTGCCGCACAGGGAAACATCCGAGGTGTATACTCTTCCATATGCAAGCTGAGCGGAAAGGGTATGATGAACACACCACCCTTGAAGGACGAATCTGGCAACACACTTCCCACAGCCAACGAACAACTTGGTCGCTGGAAGGACTTCTTCGCAGGACTCCCCCCAGCTGAGGAATGCCACAACCCGATTCAACCTCAAGGTCGCAGGAATCAGAGAAGAGATATCTCCACAGCACCGCCAACTGCACTTGAAATTAGAGCTGCGATTGACAAGCTCAAGCGCAACAAAGCTCCTGGGCCCGACAACCTGGCAAACGAAATCTTCAAGGTAGCAGCTTCCACCTTGGCACGTGTCCTCGAACCGCTCATCAAAGATGCCTGGACTAACTGCACTATTCCAACCGGATGGAAGGAAGGCGCTGTCATCACCATCCCGAAAAAGGGTGACCTGAGCGAATGCAAGAACTGGCGAGGGATCTCCCTGTTGAACTCGATCCAGAAGATCATCGCTTTTGTCATCCTGAACCGCATCTCTCCAACTATTGACCAACTTCTCCGTCCGGAACAAGCTGGGTTTAGACCAGGCCGCTCCTGCGTTGATTATATCAGCACGTTGAGGATGATCATCGAGCAGTCTGGCGAATGGAACTCTCCCCTCTACCTGCTTTTTGTCGATTTCGAGAGGGCTTTCGACATGGTCCACAGAAACGCCATCTGGAACGCGCTGAGAAACCTCGGAGTTCCAGACGTTATAATCAACATCATCAAGGAATTATACCGAGACGTCCCGATGAAGGTGCGTTTCAAAGGCATGGAGAGCGAAAGCTTTCGTATTGACAGAGGAGTCAGACAGGGCTGTGTCTTGTCTCCTCTGCTGTTCATCGCCACCCTTGATATCGTCCTGGACCAGACAAACAGAAAGGCCCCCGGAGGAATCCAATGGACTCTCCATCGAAAATTGCACGACCTCGACTACGCCGATGACATCTGCTTCATGTCCCACACCTTCCAAGGAACACAGCAAAAACTCGACCGCCTGGTGATAAACGCTGCAAAAGTGGGACTCAAGGTCAACGTCAAGAAGACCAAGCTGATGCGCATCGGAACCAGCTGTGTAACTCCACTCAAGATGGAAGGCGCCACGGTAGAGGATGTGGACAAGTTCTGCTACCTTGGTAGCATACTCTGCAAGGATGGGGGAGCAGAACTTGACGTGCAGACGCGTGTCAACAAGGCACGCCAAGCTCACCATTCTCTCCGCAACGTCTGGCGATCCAACCAACTATCCACCTCACTCAAGCTGCGGATCTTCAATTCGAATGTGAAGTCGGTTCTGCTCTATGGTAGAGAAACATGGAAAGTCACCGACACCATTTGCAGAAAGCTTCAGGTATTTATTAATAAATGCCTGAGGCGAATACTCAAGATCTTCTGGCCGAATCGCATCTCGAACGTTGAACTACTCCAACGGGCACAACAACAGCCACTGGCAGCAGAAGTGAAGCTTCGCAAGTGGAGATGGATTGGTCACACCCTTCGTAAATCGGATGCCGATATTGCGAAGATGGCTCTGGAGTGGAATCCACAGGGGCACCGAAGTCGAGGCCGTCCACGAACAACTTGGCGCAGATCCACCGAGAAAGAGTACCAACGGGTGGGAAAATCATGGCCCCAACTGAAGCGACTGGCCCAGGATAGAAGTGCATGGAAGATCTTCATCATGTCCCTATAGCCTGCTATATACTCCATCCGGAGTGTCAGTTCCAAATTATCTACGAGACTATGTGTACAGATTGTTTCGTGCTTTGTTTTGTATCTTTTCGTGAATTGGCAAATAAATAAATAAATATAAATAAATACAACTGTTTGTAAATTTAAACAATGACGAAATTATGCAAAACGAACATTTTTGTTCAGCCATGTTGCTTACAGCTCTCGACTGTCTTGGCTTGTGTCAACCTGCTGTGAAAGTGTGAACTCAAAGTAGCTTTGCAGAAAAATATTGTTGTAGGTGGCGCTGCAGGTCGCTATTATAATTTTCAAACTTTTAGCGACTGGTAAACGCGATTTTAGTGTTTTTGTCATTTATTCAACTGTCTTATTAAAAATTTTTAATCGTTTATCAAAATTTGAATCAAAAAGTCTTATAATGTGATAAACATGTCATATGATGATAAGAAGTTACATTATACAGTATAAAATTTCAAATTTTTGGTTTTGCTGAATTGAATGTTTTCTCGTTAGAAGATTTTAAGTAAATCATTATGGCCTATGCGGAGATAAGTTCAAGTACATTTCATGTAAATTTGCAATAAGGAGCATTTCAAATAAATTTTGTGTAAATTTTACATAAGGCTGGCTCTTAAGGAATTGTTATCCCATTTAGGTGTGGAATTAAAAAAACACTTTAATTTGCGCCAAAACCCGGGAGAAAAATTCTTCGTATTTGACAAACCTCTTGTAAAGTTTACTTAACAATAAAGATGTTCCTTTTGTACAAAATTGAAAGATTGTTTTAGAGCTTGCTCAGATTTAGACTGACAAGCCAACTCGGATTTGCTGAAAAAGTGAGGGTTTTATGTAGCGATGAAAGAGAGACTGGAAAATCCGCCAGTAACAGCTATATGACAGCAGTTCGTGCCTTCTTTCGACACGTTCGAATATGCGTTGACAAGCCGATAGCGGAGAATGTTTCGCTAACGTCTGAACATACTTTTTATGTTACGCTCCATGTATTCCAAGAGCATTGTAGCTGCCGGCTAAACTAAATGAATGAAATTTGGAATGATTGGAATTAGCTACTCATGATTTGCTACTTCATGATTTCATTTCTGATATTGTGCGACAGGAATTCATTTTAAATGGTTCTTCAGTCCTGAAAATTAGGTCCAAAAATCATTGTCATTTCCAATGTTTTGGCTGTATCTCTAACGTAGGACTTGTTTAATTTATTACGGCTTCTAAAAGTTTCTCTATGCTTCATTTCAGGAATTCGTCAGGTAGAGTCGCCAACTGCTATTTGATGATGTCAATATAGTAAACAGTTTGTTTTTGTAGTATTCTGAAACTATAAAAATTGAGAGAATGATAAAAAAAGAGACAAAGAACATATGTGGAAATTGTATGTTTGCCAAGTCAAAGAAATACTACCTATTGTTATAAAAGCGGTTGCCGTTTGCAGCTTTCAAGCTAGCATGAACACCCTGGATGAACTCGTATCTTGACTTTTGCATACGTTAATTCTACTTCTGGTACTCCACTATATTCTAGCTAAGTGACTTGAAGTTCAGTTCTGGTACATCTCTGCCTTACTGTGTCCTTCTAAACACAACAATATTTCTTGAAGAGCCAAGATAATCAACGTACATCTGCATGCCGTGTAGGAAATGTATTTTCCTTCCATGTCTATTGTCACTGCTTCGAAGTTCTTGTAAATATCTGCGATTACAAAAAAAAATATTTCATTAGTTGTGAACTTAAAAGAGACGTGAAGTTTTGTCGCAACAGTCTTATTAATTTATCAGCAGTAGAAGGCCGGAACGGATCTTAGAGAAATATATAAGAAATAAGTACTACTTTGACCGTAAATAGAGGTCCGCGAATAAAATTGTTCCGACGTCCTAGTGTTAATCGTTACTCACTGGTTTTACGTTACTTGATAATTGTTTGGATTTATTTTTCTGGATTTATTAATTTAAGTCGTAAATAATTCGCATGCTAATTTTTAAACGTTGGTCCCAAATTGCTTATTCTAATATCAAATTAATATGAGTCGCAACATCCAACTAGTTTTGTGTTGGAAAATGGGACAACCTGTTTTCTCTTATCATTTTATAGAGGTGTTGTCGCATCTCAGACTTTTTGTATGTAATTGAGACAGGGTCACCACCTAAGGCCAATGTTGTGGCGAAGGCACAGGCGAATAAGCCACAGCTAACGCCATCAATTTGATCCTGAACGTTCTCAAAAACAATCTTATTCTGATCTACGATTCTAAACCTGATTTGTATATATTCCCTTTCTGCTGGCAATATACAACTGAACGACCTTCTCTTAGGTATACTGTCGAGAATACGGATATTTTGCCCATCATAATGATAACAACGCCAATGGTGTCTTCCGTCGTTCGTGATCTGTAGACTTGGCCCAGTTGCAGGCAAAGCTACATCGCGAAAGAAAACGTACTCAGGATTTTGAGTTTGAAAATCCGTTGATTCTCTGACTAATCTCAGGAATGTTGCAATGCAGATTGAGTTCATGTCCTCTCTTTTGTCCTTTAATGATTGTTCAATGGCCTCAACAGATGCTACTACATTATCAAGATACTGCCTTGTTTCCTCTTGGGTTTGATTGGTATGTTCCGTGACCTCTTGATCGTGAATGTCGAACCAAGGGTCACCTAAATTCAGCTGTTGGTAAGAAGGATTGTGTTCTTCTTCTTCAATGTCTTGCAACTCAGGATGATTTTCTCCATCATTAGACTTGATATAAGCAGAATCGTCGGTGACGCAAATCATAGCAGTTTCATGAGGCTCTCTAATGTCCATGTTACGATGGTAACGGCTGTCAACAATCTCAAAAATCATAGACTTTCTGTAGAAGTCTACTTGTTTCTGTTTCATCTCGTTTTCCCAGAAATGATTATCCTTCTCTACTGTAACTCTTTTCATGCCTTTTGGAGTCCAGAGAACAAACTCACACCATCGCCTTCCAGTTACATGCAGTTGTGCCTAAACCTGGTAGTAGTACGGATGAGTCTTACGCATCTTGTTTAAATCACGTTTATCAAAAATCCTTGCAATGTCAGCGAACTGTGCAATAGCTTCTTCTGGAGTCATTTCTCGAGCTTTGTAAGGACATTTAAATTCGGCTACTGTATCCTCTCCTATCAGACCATCTGGAGATGCACCCAAAAATTGATACTCAGAATCAATGAACAATCCACATTTCTGGATTCGTTCTTCACGCAAATTCATATCCTTAGCTAATGCTTTCCTTGCCTCGTCCTCATTCTTGTTTTCCCACTGCGTAGCTGCTGTATTAACTTATTGGTGCAAAACACGGTGCACCAACCCTTTCACGGGAGTTTTTGCTCTTCGTCGACAAACTTCTCCAAACTTTGATGCTGTCAACATGATTTTTCTCAGAAGATGCCAACGCCGTACTTTGCTTTGACCTCTTGTTTCCACTTCGATGTTATCTTGATCGTTTGCATTTGCTCGCAAATCATTTTGGAGAATCTTGATTTATCTTACCAGTTCTTCAGGAGGTTTGTCAGCTTTTTGTGCCTTTTTACCATAATCCTCATCAGTACCAGTACGACGTCTGCGCTCAGACTTTCGATCAGCGTTTGCAAGTCGAGATGCAGCATTGCTCTGGACTATTATCAACCTGCGATGGTACATATATCGGAGCCTATCAGGTACAATTTTGCCCATGCTTTCGTAAACATAAACCAAAACTGCGTGAGTATTATGCTGTATACCAGCAGCTAAAACTCTGAGATTATATGATTCACGAGCTCCAAAATGGAGACGTTTTGCTGCTATCATTTTACAAACAAGTGCGTTGTACCGTTCGGCAGAATTATTCGTTAATAAGTGTATTAAACTCCTTACCTCAGTACTTAAATCTCTCACGATTGCTTCGATTTGTTGCCACAAACCAAAAAGTATCAATTTAGGAAGGTG
Organism: Trissolcus basalis; assembly: GCA_025266255.1. NCBI lineage: Eukaryota > Metazoa > Arthropoda > Insecta > Hymenoptera > Scelionidae > Trissolcus > Trissolcus basalis. Next base: position 7,857 of record JAAMPD010002449.1, read on the forward strand.
GTTTACCTCGTCGCTTTTACACGTCCAATCATGAGTTTCACACTTTTCATCAATCTCAAATTTGAAAGTAAAAACAATCAATTAACAAGTGCGGACATCGCAGATTTAATTCGATTGATTTCAAAAACAAGAGATAAAAGAGACGCTCTTTTCTGGACATTTAACTCGAATCGAAATGTACAAATTTCGATTGAGTGGAGCTACAACTCCTGTCCGGAAATGAGTTACAACTCAGATGTTACTTTGACTACCAATTAAATTCGCTTTGGACTAAATGAATGCGCACGCTTTAATTAATGAAGTTCTAATATTCAAATTGCATAAATCAAACTGAATTCAAAACACAAAACTAAATAAGAACGAGCTCACTCAGTTGAAGTTCGATTGCGTAGAATTCCATCAGAAGCTGCGCCAGACTAGATTCGAGAGACCCAAAGAGCGAAAGAACCAAATTGCGAGAGTCACAAACCACAAAAAACTCACAACGATTGAGACTTGTTCGCCGCGACCCGTGCGAACAATAAAACCAGCACATTACCAATAACAATCTCAAATAACAAACTCAAATACCAACTGCCCTTGTCCGGACTTGGACGGGCTTTTATAACAACTACCCCGACCTTGGAGAGGGACCCGAAAAATAAATAAAAACAAATCTTTTGAATTAAACGGATTTATTAAAATTTCGGTTGACCGCTTTTACCGACGGAGACGCTCCTAATAGAAATCCTGCACAAGTACGTTTATGGATTTTCTGTGAGTTTTGCGTTTTGTTTAGTTTTTTTTCAAGAACCTAATTCGGACTGATACCGAGATGTACGTTGTTGTGCTCTTCTCGGCGTCAAGCCCGAAAACAGTATCGATAGCGGCAACGAGAATCCAAAATTAACATCTGTCGAAGTCGATTTTGAATTTATTAACATTTGCTGTTTAGCGCCCGTTCCGTTATCGGTACCCTGCATTTATGTTAAAAGAATTGTCCTTTATATTACTTCAGAATTTCAATTCTAGTGGACCATGCATTTATCATTCATTGCAGTACAGTTTCTCAAATTTCCCTTCTTTTACTCAACTTTTTATTTGCTTGATCTGTCATTCAAATTCTGAATTTTCGCTTTCTGCAAAACCTTCGATTCATTCTTTGTTTGTCTCAAACCTTATATTATAACCTTTTATCTCAATTTGATTCTTTTATTTATTTTTTATTTCATTACTAACTCTAAATTTAGACTATTTTCCTCACGGATTAATATATATCCGCTAAAATATATCCTAATTCATATTTTATAAATTAATATAATGAAATTTATAAAAAAAATGGAATATTATACTCATTGCCAAAATAGATTTTCTACACGAAAATCAATGTGGATACTCGTCACATCTACACCACTTGTTATGAAAAATAGTATGTTCTACTCGTGCAAAAGAAAAAATTTCGATCTAGTAGAACAATATAACATCGTTATATCCTGACTACGATAATTGCTTGTTCTTTTTTGCAATTGATATATATGTATAAAATCGAAACCTAGTCAGACTATTTCATCATCCTCATTTAGATATTATGAATAATAAACATACGACAATATATCGAAATTAATGGTTGCATTCATTTTGTAATCAATAATGAGAACAATCATTATATAAGATTAAAAAAATGGTTGAGATTAACAAACGCATTAACTTCATAATTGATAAATCGTTTACGTAAAACTACCACATCGCAAGATTAGTATAATATTACAATCGCATTATAATCATGCAAGATTGAAAGAAGTTGCATCGGATGATGTTAGTTGATAACACCGCGCGTGCTCTAATAACATTACCTAACACGGACCTAATCTGTCATTCTAATGACACTTAGAGTGGTTCAATACAGATTTGATTGTCATTAGGAAGCTGATAAATTTAGATATATACAAGCGATTTTGACAGTAGCAGTACACTTCCGACTGGGTCTTTTCTCTATAGTCGACCCTGAAGCTATCCTTTTTTGGGCCTTTGATTTTCTAACCAATTGAGGTGTCCGGTTATTCTTTGTCCTCGCTAATCCGCTTTGCTAAGATCGCCGAATTTCAATGAATTCATTCTTTTGTTATATAAATATTATATATAAAAGTATATTAAAAATTGTTCTTAATAATTTATTACGCTGTAAAATCAATTCAAACTTGTTCTTAAAACTAATTTATGACTATCTACAATCATTGTTAACTGCCGCAAATTGATATTTTTCGAACTGTTACGAATTGTTATTACATCTATTTTTTAAACCGTTACAAAATATTTAGAAATCGTTGAAAACTTATCATTAAATTCACCACGACTGATCTTTAATTTTACGAGTCTGAACACTTCACCTTTGTTTTAGACGAATTTGACAAACGTCACGTGAAAATAGAAGATTCTCCATTGCTAATCGACCGCTTATTTGAATAAGTGCCTATGAAAACGAGTTTTTGTAAGACTATTGTAAAAAATTTTCATGAATATTTTTTCCCGTTTGTTTTACGAATAAATATTGTTCAAACTTCCTTACTAAATTTCCACTCTATACCTCTGATTGCAGACAACTTAAAAAATTCACTGAACATATGTTCGATGTAACAATATTATGAAATCCAAAGATCTTTTATTGAATAGGAAAACTTTTTTATCAACTTTTACTGAATACTGAACTCAAAATGTTATTTAACCAAGTCAAATCCGAGACCGGCAAGGCAAGAGGTAATAAAGCGACTTTATTCTTGCATCATCATAAGATCGTTAGTGTATAAATCTTAGATTTGAGATAAGGCCTAACTTTAAAATATACAGAGAGCGAGATACAGCGAGATATTGAATTGTTAAACCTAGATACACCCTCTAAGGCGTCTCCGAATTCATACTCGAAAATTCTTTTTCTCTTCTTCTTCTTTTACTCCGTTTCTATGGGACCGAGCGGAGCAGCATTGGTGCTGCCCTCTCTAACTCAATATGCCCATCCGCATCTGTGGTTTGGTTAGTTTTGCTGTCACTTGTTTAGTTTCGCTCGCGTCCCGTCGTGCTCCGAGTTCGTGCTCGCGGACGTCTGCAAATATTGGTGTTGTTTACACTGTCCATGGATTACCTGTTTTCACGGGTGGAAGGATCAGGGTTGGATTGGACTGGGGAAAATGAAGGTAATTCCAGAGGTCCATTTCCAGCGTTTTGAGTTTGTTGTTGACATTATATCAAGCGTTTGGTGTCCCTCATGAACTTGACGATTGGATGAAGGTTTGAATAATTTACTTTTTTCCTCAATAAATTATCAAGGTCTTCACTTATGTTGAATCTGATTTTTTTGTTTTTCATTTGTTGTTTCAGCTCGGCTCTTTGGACTTCGTATAAAGGACACTCGAAAAAAAAGGGATATGTATTTTCTTGAGGCCATCCACAATCGCATGTTTGGTCCCTCACTATTTTCTTGCGGAAGAGGCTTTCTTTTAAACACGTGTGGTCAGCTCTCAGTCGGAGCAAATTGGAGACCGTCAGTCTGATGTCAGGTAGTTTTTTATACCAAGGTTTTTTTTTGAATTCCCCATCGTAGAATTTTTCGGTGAATTTCTTTCCCTTTTCTTTATCCTGGTTGATCTGGCGTGTTTGTTCTTTTATCAGGGACTCCTGGGTCAGCGTGAAGGCGTCCGTGCAGGGAATTCTGATCGGTTCGATAGATGCCAGTCGAGTTGCTTGCCTGGCCAGTTCATCCGCTTTTCATTGTGTTGGATTCCTGCGTGGCCTGGTATCCAGATTAGTTCCACTGTCTTGTTGTCGTTTTCGATCCGGGCAATTTTTTCTTTGATTTCGGTGATAATAAAGGAGTAGGGCGTAGCTCCCACTGTTGCCATAATTGTCGACAGGCTGTCGGTGAATATTCGGTAAGTTTCAAAATATTGTGTCTCTGGTTTTTCGATGATTAATTGTAACACTTTATTTATTGCAGATGCTTCCGTTGTATACACCGTTGAGATATTTGGGAGTCTCATCGAGAGTTTCCAGTCGAGTTGTGGGACGTAGATGCCAAAGCCAGCCTTACCGTCCAGTTTCGAGCCGTCGGTGAAGAGAGACAAGGATCTCTCCTGCTGGGGGTATTCTCTCTCGAATGTCGCCGTTGGATCCTCGGCTTTCGTGAATTTCTCCTTGTCAGCTACTGAGAGATTGATTTTTCTCAGCATTGTTTGGTAGCCTATTGTGAATGTGTGATGGTAGGGATGTTTTTTTATCCCTCTCGCGTTGATATTTTTTTTGATGTAGCTGAGGGCGTCCAATGATAGGATCGTTTTGCATTGACGGTCGACCTTATCTGGGTTCCTTCTGTTTTTTCTCTCGATTGTTGCTCTCAGGTGTTCCACCGATTCTATTACTGGATTAGTTTGAAGGCCCAAGTTTTTTATATAATAATTTCTAGTTAGTTTTTTGTAGCGTAGAAGGATGGACGGCAGTCCACTTTCTGTTATAACGATTTTATTGGGGGTTGAGTTTCGGTAGCCCAGGGCAATCCTAATGGCTTTCCTCTGTATCACCTCCATCCTCTCCAGTAGTGAGAAATTATTTTCGTCATAAATTTGACAGGCGTATTCCATTATCGACCTCACGGCCGATGTGTAGAAGTTCATCATGACCTTAGGACCTGATCCCCAGGTCTTTTTTGTCAGGACTTTCATGACTTTTATCCTCTCCATAGTTTTTTGTTGTAAATTTCTGAACTGTGGTTTCCAGTCCAATTTGTAATGCAGTGTGGCTCCGAGGAATTTTATTTTTGTTGTTGGTTTCAAGTTGTGATTGTTCACTGTTAAATTGATGTTGTCAAGGTCAATTTGCTTCCTTGTGAATATTATCAGCTCCGTTTTTTCAACAGATAGCTCCAGGTCCAAGTCTTCCAAGTAACGGCTGAAGGATTCCAGTTCCGTTTTGATGATTTCTAGGGTGTCTTTCAGTTGCGGGCCTTGTGTGTATATCATCACATCGTCAGCGTAGGTTAGATGATTAGTTTTTTCTCCAAATACTCTCTCCGCTTTGTGTAGGTAGATATTGAAGATGGTTGGTGACAGTATGCTTCCTTGCGGCAGGCCTTTTGTAGCCACTAGGGGTGGTTCCTCGACCCCGTTGATTTTGAAGATCAGGTTCCTCTCAGTTATGACATTCGCAACGAACTTCGTTATTTTGATGGGAATTCCGATTTCTGCGAGCATTGACACTGCCAACGTCGGGTTGACGTTGTCAAACGCTCCCTTAATGTCGACACAGGCCGCTGTTGTGTATCCATTGGTTTCGAATTGTGTTTTGACGTTGTTTGTGAAGATCGATAGGTTGTCTGGGCAAGATTTACCCTTTCTAAACCCTAGTTGGTATCTCGAGAAAATGTGTCTTCTCTCGCAGTGCCAGAATATTCTCTTGTTTATCGTTTTCTCCATAATTTTTAAAAGACATTGCGACATGGATATTGGGCGAAACTTCCCCAGTTTCGACTTCGTGATGAGGATGACCAGATAGTTCTTCCACTGTGTCAGGAAGCTTCCTGACAATAATACTTCGTTGTAAATTTGTAGTAGTGCCTTGAGGGTTTTCTCTGGGAGCCTTGCTATGATTCCATAGCAGATTCCATCGTTTCCTGGTGAGCTGTTTTTTTTGAATTCGTTGATAGAATTTTCGAGTTCACCCAGAGTTCTGTCCTGGTCCAAGTATGCATCGTCTCTGAACTGTTCCTCGCCTGGGAACGGGTGGACAATAGCGATTGGTTCTGTCAGTGTGGTCTTCAGATCCTCGATGGGTTGTCTCAGGGCTATATTTTTAGTTGAATTAAACATTTTGTATCCTTCTATATTTTTGTTGTAGAATCGTTTCAGTTTCTGCCAGATGATCCTGTTCGGAGTTAAGCTGCTCAGGGACTCAACGAACTTGATGACCGAGGCCTTTTTTGTCTTTTTGTAAACTTTTTTGGCGATTGCCGCTGTTCGATTCTTCTCTATTCGGGTTCTCAAGTTTGGGTGTCTGATGAAGTTCCTCTCCGCTTCAATCCTGTCCTTTCGTGCCTTGTCACACTCCTCGTTCCACCAGGGGCAGGGGGAGTGTTTCTTCCTTCTTTTTTGAGGCTTTTCCTCTACGTTCTCATTCATGGCACTGTTGAGGGTTGTATTCTGTTTTTGTTGTTGTTGTTATTTCTTCTTCTCTTTCTTCTCCTTGTTGTCCGTAGAAGCCAGTTCCAATGCAGTTTTTATAAGCTGTTGTAGTTGCATATACTTCTCCTCCGTCGGAAGGTTGTTGAAGGTGTCCGATGTAGTTTCCTCTTCTTTTCGGAGAAACTTTGTGAATACCTCCCAGTCTACTTTCTTCAGATTTATTCGGTGAGTTTTGCCTTGTGGGATTTGGAGTTTGGTAGCTATATCGATTCTAATAGGCTTGTGGTCCGATCCATAGAGTTCCCCCAGAGGATTCCATTCACATAGCAAGTAAAGCTCTGCTGATATCAATGCCAGGTCAATGGCAGAGGATCTGTTCATATTAGAAGGGAAGTGTGTGTGTTCTTTGGTGTTTAGAATTAGAAGGTCACTTTCCGAGAGCGCCTCCACCAAGTTCTCACCCAGTTCCGTGTCTGTCGAGCCCCAAAGGGAGGAGTGAGTATTGAAGTCTCCCATGACGATGTGATTGGCGTCTTGGTCGAGCGATTGTAATAGGTGCTCCCATTGCTTCGTCCTTTTGAAGGAAGCATCACCCTTTGGTGGTCTATATAAATTGGTGACGTATAGAGGTTTGCCCTCTACCTCTAATTTGATGGTGAGAGTTTCCAGTATACCTTCTCTGTGGTATGTGTTGTCAACTCTTTCCGTGCAGATGTCGTTTCGGATCATTATCATCAGCCTGCCTCCGCCTGGTATTTCTCTGTCTTTTCTAAATATGTTGAAGTTTCGGAAGCTGATGTTTTTGTCGGGGTTTAAGATTGAGGGTTTCCTGGAGCGCTACTACATCGTAGTCGTTGGCTAGTTTGAT
>JAAMPD010002450.1:0-14868 GCA_025266255.1 Trissolcus basalis
CGTTTTTAGTTTTCTTTTTTTTTTTTTTTTTCTAAAAACGTTTTTTTCGTCTTTCATAAACGAATGGATGAAAACGACAGGACGAATTTCTCAATAATCAATCTCTCAAGTTGTTCAACTTGCTCCAGTTACTTTGTGAATTTTTTTTCTTTTTTTTTTTTATTATGAATTGAAAAATGTTGGAGCGCAAAAATTTAATTTTAGCCAATTCGCCTTGAAGAACATATCGTAATCTCCGCGGCGACGACGAAACGTAATTTCCATTTAGTCGCCTGCAGCGGCAGCTTTGCGCCGCGTAAAGACAGGGGCTGAACCGCTACGCGACGCTTATACACGTCGATTCCATTACCCGACGAAGACTTATCATCGTCACTGTAAGCAAGAACACGAAGACAACTTGCAAAAACTATCCCAGATATTTATTGTTACTCGGACTTTCAAACTTTCAAGACTGATTTGAGAGTAAAACTCATAACTAATATTGATATTTCAGGACTAACAATGATATATATTATATATAAAATATATGATAGAATATTAATAAAATTTTTTCGTCAAATTTCAAATAATTTGTAAAATCTATTTTCTACAATACGATTTATAAAAAAAATGAAAGACGAAAAAACAGTACGATTTTTTTAATTGAGAGTTAATATACAGATTCAATATGAAACATCAATTATTCATTCCGTTTGAAACAATCTCATGCGGATTCAATAAAGCACTCCGTATAAAACGAAGAGGAGAACCGATGGCGTTCGAATTTATGATTTCGTGTGCTTGTGTGTCTGATCACGATATCAGGAAGCAATTATGCACCAGTTTGATTTCACTGCTTTCCATTTGCTTTGAGATTTCTAGCTGTCGATTGAGTTGAACATTTTAAATCATAGAAAAAAGAATTCTGTTCTTACAAATACATGTTTTTTCTAGATAATTTTTTTATCTTTCAATTTTTTTTTGGGTCTTTTTTAAATAATCATGTTGGACGGAACATCACATGAGAGCGGTCAAAGGCTCCTATTACTTACTAATAGAGCTTTGTTTGCATTAACTGCCAGTCACAGGATTTGCAAATCGATAGAACAAGACTTCAAACAATAATTCAAAATCAAAATTCTAGGAACCGTATATTAATATTAATTGTACATTGGCAAAACTGTGTAATGTATTATATATCGTGCAAAATAATCCAAAATAATCCTTGCACGAACTCGTAGAAATATAAACTTTCGACTAATTTGCCTCGACTTTTCATTGTCGGCGAATCATAACTGAAAAATTAATTAGAATTAATAATTTTGCAACGTGGTTGGAATTTGAGATCCGAGTTAACAAACTCCTCGGTTTACTCGCGAGACTGTGCAAGTATAATCAAAATTGTACGAACAAATACATTTTGTTTGATTACAAATCCGGTTGATTAATTTGAAATTCAGTCATTGAAAAAACAATCGAATATGTTTAAATCACTCGGGGATGCTTAAAGCGAAGCTGGTCGCGAGTTTCGAATAAAAACAGTTTCAACATTTGTACAGGCGTTGAATAATAGAGGTTTAATTGACCACAATGGTGTTATTGTTAAAACTAAATCTGACAACGATTAAAACGATGAAAAAAAACGAGACAACAGAAAACGAATGCATTTCATTTTAATGACTTTACAACCAGATTGTTTTAAGGTGAAAATTCATTATCAGTTTACGCTCGTTTATTTGATTTGATAAATTTCCCTTTACCTGTAAAAACTGAAATTCCAGTCTCAAATCTTAATTAAACATCCTACGCAAAACAAAAATATATTTCCAAGTAAATTTGAAATGTAGTTTATATAAATTTTGAATGCATAATTATATATCTCTTGCATAAGTCACTTAAATTATTAAAATTACTCAAAATATTTCATTCGAAAACTATAGGAGAAATGTACAATTTTAATACATTTTGATATATTTCACATTCACGTGAAGTTTTATATATGCCTTAAAAATTCGTTTTTTTTTTTTTCTCGAAAATCAAAAAAAGAAAAATTCTTTCAATGTAATAACAGATAAACGCAATCTAATTCCTCGAATTACAAATTTTATCCTACAAACGATGATACTTCTTGAGACCAGCGAGATAATGCAAAAACTCTTGACTAATTCAATACATAACGAAAACTGTATGCAAAGCTGGGCGCATTATCTTTAGTTCGTCCTCAATTTTCTCCTCCGTTATACGATGATTTTGTTTAATTAAATGTTGGACAGCGGCCATGTTTTCCGGCGTTTACTACTTCCAGTTGGCCGCGTTTAATATGAGAATCATCCTCTAAGATCAAATTAACTATGTTAATAAGATTAATACGAAACAGATTCATTTTATATATTTACAAAATCTCCGACTTTATAATTATTTCACGTACGGAAACCGCAGATTTTTTCTTTCGATAAAAACCGTCGCCACCACCAAACAAAAATTTTAATTAAAAATTAACCAGTTTTTCAACAACGACGTGATTTTCTTTCTATTTTTCATAAATAACTGGTCAAATATTGTTTCCCACAATGTACAGAAATGGCAAAAAGAACAGAAGAAGAAAAAAAGAAAAGATTCTCCTGACCTTGCACAAAAAGTTGGTCTTGCCGAATTGGCAGAAAAGCAGAAATTTATTCTCCGGGATAAAGAAAATGTGTCTAGGAAAAAACAAAAAAAAAAAATAAAGAGAGGGATGATAATAATTCGACAATCAGCGGGTTTATTAAATCCATCTCGCTGAAAATCCGCAACTGATCCAATTAAGGAACGCAAAATCGATAACGAAAATATAAAAAACACGTCGTTTCCGGTCGCTTCTATATTTACGAGGCTGCGAACGAATCTGCAAAAAATATTTGAATCGATTCAACCATGCCAGATACATGAAACCATCGCAAGACACACCGCAAAGTGAATATCAACGCGCACCAACACTTGCAAATAAGTCCGACTGCAACGGGGTGTTTTATATATAAATAACACACGTGCATTACGTGCAGCTGCGCCAAATCTCAAGATTCTTATACACACACTCGAGCTATCACCGCGGTTATTTGAAATAAACAAAGTATTGGTTTCGATGAGTTTCACGGCGACTGTCAAAGGGAGCAGAGGCAAAGTGAAAAATCCGGAAGGAAACCGATGGTTTGCCAAAACTAATTTCAACTTGGTCTCAAATGTGCTTTAAAAAAAGCTCGGCGCCGAGCGCGAAACTGCGGATCGATATGAAAATTCATATTTTATTCAAATCCAGGAAATAAAACTGATCGCGGAAGAGCTAATGGGATTTTACAAATGTAGACGAAAAAAATTTTTAGTTTCGCTTGAAAATGTCACGTATCTTTTTTGTCAGTTTCCTTTTTAGACTTGGACATTCAATCAGGTCTACATAATTTAAGACTTATCATAAATCGAGCGTTACTTTTGCAGATCGTTGAGGGACCGCCAGCACTTGAGAAGACCCGGAGAATTCCTCGCCAAACATCCCGGAGACGTAAGAATTATTTAGCAGAGCCGAATTGAAAATTCTACATCCGAGTAAAACAAAATAAGCTCTCAAGAGGTTTCATCTGGCCGCGGCGTACAAACCGTCGCGTCGTAAAAAAAGGAAGGAGAAGAGCAAAAAGCAAGCGCAGCTTTCCCTCACACACTGCGGCGATGTATACAACAACGTATTTTATTTATCCGTGTCGTTAAAAGAGAAACAGAAACAAAAAGGCCGAGGCTCATGAGCGTCAGTGGTACGCGCGTTATGATAAACCTGGACTTCCCAACGCTAATCGGATTAGAGCTGACAAAATTGAACGGTTCTCGCACTTTGCCTGAGACACAAAAAATTAAAATTTCATCCCTCGTCTGTCCGGTAATCAATTACAATCTGCTGATTAGAAATTTTCGGTTGTTTCGCTCTCCAACCGAGTGACAAAAGTGTTTGCAATTAAATTCGAATAGTGGTGCATAACTTTGGTAATTGAAATAAATGGGCCGCCTTTTTACGTCGGGGGTATAACAATGTTGATTAGGTTCCGAATTCAACCCCGCAACATAAACTTTTCACGATCATCAGTCTTCATCTGGTACAATGTACATGATCATGGAAAATGGTTGAATTTCGCGTGTTCAACTTGCGCTCGTGTGTCTCGGCGTATTATATGAGCAGATGAGCAACAGACCAGTATTATTGATTCATATCAGCGAGTACGGGGTACTTTTTGTATAAAACAGAAGTAACAAGAGAACACAAACAGAGAAAAGAAATGAAAGATGAGAAAATAGAAGTAATACTAAATCAATTAAATGTTAATTAATCCTTCATCCCCGAGTTGCACAATCATCTCTCAATGCACTCAACGAGTATGCGAATGTAATTGCGAAGCGTTATTAATACTTTGTAATCTAAAACAATCATCGTTGCGTGATTTTGTATACACAATTGATATATAACAGAGTGAACGAATTCGGTCGGGATGAATTCACCTGGACCAATGTTGCTGAAACGTTGCGGAAACTCCATACACGAGATAAAATGTTTGTTCAAATGCGGACGGTGGCCGAAATGATTGCTGTACATTGGCAAGATGTATATGATAAACATTGTATATATAATTAGCTTGATAAGAGATTTTCGGTTTTTTTTTCTCCCACATTCGTGTACAAACGTTCTATATTTTGTTCGGCGGTTGGAATCCGCTTTAGCAACATTGGTACATGCAAAAATCGTTAACAACATTGCGAACGTTGGATAACAAAAATTCCAACTTGTTGTATTGTAGAAAATTTTATGTTCTGCAATATTTTTCACAAACATTGAAATACTTTAAATTGTTATATAAAAAAATATCGCTTTTACTGATGTCGAATCTTAATTTCCATGCGACCGCATTAATAACCGGCCGAGTTAATAAACTGGAAAACTCGCGTTGGAAACAAATGTGGCTTATTTATAACGCACTTTAATGTCTTCTTATGCTCAACGCAAAAAGCTTAATACATCATAAAGCTCTTACATCCGCGAGTTCCAAGAGTTATAAAGTCTGCCGTCGTTTTTCTTTAATTATTAACAGCTGAATCTGCGTAATTACGTGGCTTCACTTTTCCCTTTTTCAAAAATGAAAACAATTTGTTATCCAATTGATGAATTAATTAGCTAAGCCGGGCTTTCCTAAAGTGGGACCTGCAAAAAGTTGCAAAATATAAATATCACTTTATCTCAATTTTTTAACAGAAAAAAAAACTAAAAATCAATGCTACAACAGGTTCGCAAAAATTGTTATACAAAATAAAAATATCTCTCGACTATCAAAAGTTTTTTTCAGTTAATAAAATAATGCAATCAATGAAGGTGTTACAAGCGTGTCGCTGAGTGCTGAGAGAACTGATTGACCAAACAGAAAGAGATAAAAAAACGTTTCCTTTAGAACAAAAGAATAAGAACACAAAACCGATGAAAGAAAAAGTGAAATTTCATCAGAGCGCATGCAGATTATAAAAACGAAGGAAGAAAAACAGAACATTTTTAAGTCGGATACCGATGACTACTGTAACGAATGATGTCCGTGCAAGCTTTCCTAGTGCCGCCGAATTTATTTTTAAGTGTCTCGTCATTTTTCGATCATGAAAAAGAAAATGATATTATAAATACAATTTCTATACATAATTATAAATAAGAAATTGCGCGAAATGAAAAAAGAATATAGAATGATGATTATAAATATATAAATATTAACTAAAGTTAAGTGGGGTGGGAATGAGTATATAAAGAAGATCAGATTTGTACGAAAGTCGCGTAACAGTCACTAAATTATCGCTCGTCGCTTCGTTCTGTCAAAAGGGTAACGATTTGACACTTGACTTGAATATATCTTAGAAAATGTTAAGGGTAAACACACAGACGAAGTTGCGCAAAAGTTTCTTCTTTTTATTCAAAGTTCAATTGACTGCGAAGGATTCCTATAATAATTTCAAGCTGGGTGTACACGATGGTGCGAAAACTTGTCTGCGAGAACCGAGAGAGACTGTTCAACAAATGCAAAAGTAAAGTCAATTCTTGAATGCTTCAACAAAACAAGCTAGAATGAAACGGCGAGTCGGCCTAGGTCGTTAAAGGGAGAATTTCAAAAGAGTGTATTTTGTAACGATTTAAGTGTAATAAGAATAAGCGTTGTGTGAGAATGCGACTCGTCGCACCATTAACTTTTTCGAATCGCACGTCGAGGGCATTTTATTTATTTATTACAATCGTCTATACCGCACATACAATTTGCCAATTGTGAAATTCACAGAAAATAAGTCAGGTTGCACATTTCAAAAACTTTTCAGAAGCTTTTGGGGTAATTGTGACATGAAGATGAAATGTGACTATTGAAAGTTTTATGCGTTCTTGAATTTTCTTTCATATTTCATATAATCCTTGAAAAAACATTGAATTTTTATAAAATAGCAAATTTATTTGACAGTCACAATTATCTCAATTGCTCCTGTTATACCAATAAAATGACTGATATATTTAAAATTATTTACATCTTCATTATCAAAATGTGAATGAGTTATTTTGAGATCTAAGCGTGTTAATCATTTGGCCAAAATTTGGTTATGATAATCTGGTTTATCACGAAAGTATCACACTGCAGATTAATTTACTTTTATGAATGAATGATGTGATCAGGGCAAATTTGTTTGTACGTGAATAAAGAGGTGGTACGTAATTTCATTTTTCTACCTTTTTCAGATACAAAGCTTGTTGCGAAGAAGATGAAAAAAAAGCTGAAGATGTAATTTCACATATCAATCTTTTTTTACCTTTTTGTAAAACTTGAGCTTGACATAAAGGATAATAGGATTTGCCCAAGGAAAATCAAATTTTTCTACAAAAATAAAAAAACACGTTCTTAAAAGTGAAACAAAAAACAGCAGCAAAAAGGAAGAAAGAAAAAACACGGTCTTATTTACATAAAAATGATGAATCGGTAACGGATATCGATCAACTGTTAATCCACGTCGGTTCAACAAATAATAAAACATTGTTTTGAATAAATTATCAGCGTCGCACCGAGCGACACAAATTGCAACATGTAACGTGCATTTGCAATTTAACCAATTTTCCAGCACAGTTTATTGGCAATTGCAAAAACAATTTTTTGAATGTTTAAACGCTTGTTTTTGTACCACCGACGGATACACAAATCTCGTCGTTATTTTCTAACAGATTGATAGGACAAATTTTCTAATACACATTTTTCTAACAAGCGCATAGAAGGTGCAAACGAAAAAAATTTTCTTAATAAGCAAAAATATTAAAACAAAATTTGAAATTAATTTTAGAAGTAACAGGTTGGGATTGGCAATTGAGCGGAGCTTAGAATTGTGCTTGACTATTATAAGTGTTTACAACGACGCAGAAACAAAGAGTAGAGAACAATGCAGATCTCGCTAAAATTCGTATGTCAAACGAGCGGATCCCAATCGTGTTACATCGGCAGAGCCGCATTTTCTACGTCGTAAGCTTTTTTCGGGCCGAATAACAGCGCTCCCGTACGCAGAATAACAATGTAATTAAATTTGTATTTATCTCTGTTGAATTACGTCCACCCGGCATACACTGTACAGGATAACGAGACTTTTATACACAATTATCAATCCGCGGAGAACATCGAAATCAGATGTTATCCAATCGTTATAGTCATTAAGAGAGCTGTTGTAAAATATTGTACACTGGTTAATCGCGTAACGGAATGTTGTTTTGTGTTCTATTAAACGCAAGTTTGTACGCAACTAAACAAAAGCCAGCTGTGTAGAATATGAATGAACGAACAAAATATATATAAAAGTCGACTAACGAAATTCGGCCCGCTTGTGATTTCAAACGGAACGAACTTTTTTATGTGTTACTTTGAAATCATGAAACGGGCCATTTGTATATTATAAAAAGGAATTTAAAACAAAAACTATATCGAGAAAATACAAACGGAGCGGAAAAAAAATATAAAAAGCATGAGTTTCCTTTTTCGGACTACAAAAAAAGGAACAAATTAGAGCGTTTTGTACGATGTGTAATAACTACTTTGGAAGTAATACGCTATTGTAACTAGGTGTTAATTTGGACGCGAAAATCGAACTCAACTTGGCTTACATATTTTTGCACAATTTCAATTTGGTTTGATTGCGATGCGAGTTTCATTGTGATCTTTTTCAGTCCCACGTTTTTCTTGACAATACCGGATGCTCGACAAAATTCAATAACCCAGAATGAAAATACGCTGTCTTGGTTTGGAAAATAATGTCACTGCTATCAATTGAAAATCTTCGCGCCTTTGTTCAAAACTGCTTTGGTAGGAAAAAGGTTCTCTTTTTTTTCATACATATTTTAATTTTTCCGCCTGAGGAAAAATTAATGCCTGGGACTTTCACTATTTATCGAAATCAAACCGTTGTTGTTTCGTTGAAACAACGTCAATTCGAAATTCGCAGTTACAATAACGTCGAAAATTTAATTTTCGTCTCTGTTAAAAGCTTTCTCGACGAGTTACACCGTGCAAAGCTCTAAATATGACACCGTCATAGACCTAGCGGAAATATGCACCAGTGACAAGCGCTGTCGACGATTTTAGATGCACGAAGTATAAATATAATAGAGAGAAAGAGAAAGGAAAAAAATATATAAAAGAAAACTAACAGAGAGTTAAGAAACGATGAAGATTCTGGAAGGGGGCCGTTGATCGCAAATTGAATATATAATTGTGCGCCATCGATTAATGACTATATATAATAATGACTGCCAAAGAAACAAATTGGATACTTTGACGACACTAGTTGGCTTGATAAATTAGAGCTCAAATAAATTAGCCAGATAGAGCTCAACGAAAACCAGCTTTTCATGATAGCCCGAGATTTGTAAGATTTTTAATGGCAGTGTAAAAACGTGTATCTCAAATGAAACTTTTTTAATTAACAGTTGCGTAACATCCGCACAGAATCAAACACCTTGTCGTGGTTTGAAAATTCAAAACTTTCCTTTTATGCCCACGTTTTGTTGTAAAAACAAGGCTTTTGATAAATGAAAAAAAAACAAAACAAAACAAAGATGAAAAACAAGCTTTTGACATGCAAGTTTTTACAATGCAGGGAAACAATTTTGCGGCACAATGATTGAAATGAGAAAATTGAAACAATTGTATTTGGCGCTATACCTAAATTTATGCACAGTACAATTTTTCAATAATTGTGACCTGAAAGTGGTTTCACGAGGAACGGTGCACTCAAGCTGTGCACAGCACATAATTATCGAATCTATTTTCGAAACTGTCTGGTCAAGTTTGCAATTTGATATAAAATTATCGCGCATTTGCGAAGGAGGCCCGACTAAACTCGCAGACATTTTTGTCAATGATATATAATAATTGCGTTTCATTTTGGTTGTATACTTTGTAACATAGCGGGGCGCAATCTTATAGCCTGCATTGAGAAAGTACAATGATATTGAATCTGCGATATTTTAGAAACTAGATATTAACATTGCTACATTGTGTTTGTTACATTGTTATCGCCGTTCGTTTTACCATAATTGCAGTACTGTTTAGTTGAGTTTGGATCTATTGATTGTAACTGTTAATTATGTCGAAATAAAAACAGCTGAAATTTCTGTAAAAAACATGTGTCATTTATTACCGTTGCAAGTCTATTAATAAATTACACGATATAAATTAATCGCAAAGAAGTGATAAGTGTCATGACACGAGAAATTATGAATCCAAACGAGAGAATTAAGTTGAAGTGCATCAGCGAGTATACAAATTAAAATTACCTCGGACAAATGTTCTTGTATTAAGTGTTTCTATAACTAACTATCGTGTCCATCTTGTGAATAGATGTTGTAAAAGACCTCAATTGTACTTCCTGGCTGTTTGCTATGAAAACCGGTTGGCTCTCGTCCCAGTCTTTTGGGATATCACAGTCTTTGACACAATATGTTAAAATGTCAAACGAACACAGGCAGTCCAGTAATGGTAGAAAACTGACAGTTCCTGCAAAATCATAATATTAATCAGGCAAAATGAAATAAAACTATTCTTTTTTGAAATTTATTCTGACGCAAAATTATCCATTCTTATTAACTTAAAAATTGCTTTTCAATTCAGCTATTTTTATATGATGAAAAAAAGTAAGAAATTAAGATTCTACCTGTGATTTGTCTCATTACTTCTCGTATTTCTTTCTGAATTTGCTTAATGTCCTTCGTGCCAACTTCTGGCAATTTAGAATCCTTGGTTCCATTTGGACCATCATTTTCATAATCTACTTTAAAGTCCCACTTTTCCATAACTTCCTTCGTATTTACATTTGTAATGACCAAAGTCACTCGCTCGACTTTTTTCTGTACCAGCCAGTCCTGCACCTGACCCAGGACGGTGTTCAAAAAATTGACTATCTTTTCGTCCTGCGACACCAGGATGGAAATGCCAAAATGTTCCGATGGCTCAAACGTCTCCGGCGGATAGATCCCTCGCTGATACAAAATACTGTGAATTCCATACACTGCAAATAAACAGCTCCAATTATCAAAATGTTGTGCATAAAGTTGTAAAGTAAATGAAAAATAAATGAAATTTCTTTTTGTTTATTTTCTGAAAACACAAAGATCAAAGGTTATAAAGCAAACAAACTTGCCTAAATATTCCTTCACCAGTTCGGCAGAACCTTTCAGAGTGATACATTTCGCTTGTTGCATCTGTTCCGTCATTTTGACAACACAATTTAGTGCAACCACTCAAAACCAAACAAAATTAATAACGAAAAATAAACGATCGGTCGTCTCGTTGCCGGCTTTTTAAATCATTCAAATGTGTAACGAACTCTTACCGGCAGGTGTTAATTGCAATATCAATAAAAAAATTTTCATCCATACACAATGCTGTATATTTTTCATTAATGCTTCTTATTTTTTATTTTTTTAAACTTTTTCAACATTTGATTCATTAATTACAAATCAAATTATAAACTGTTTGTAAATAAAAGAAATTTACGAACCGTTAAAGTTGTTGTTTCTTTCTACAAGCATTAGTTGAAAAGAGACAGCTATACCGTCACATTGCAACGTTTTAAAACACTTACACGTTTCATAAAATTTAAAAGGTTAAACAATTTTTGTTTATATTATCGTATTTTTCATAATTTTTATCATAGTTTGGTTTTATATTTTCAGTTTAGACTTTGTTTTCATAGATCTAACGAAAATTTTGAATTGTAAGTTTGATGTTTACATGAGTATCAGTGGAACTGAACTGCAGCGCCAAAACACTTCACAACGGCTGAACGGAGCACTACGAGCGACCCTAACCTCTCTTTCTCTCTTTTATCTTTGGCACGGCTGATTGTTGCCATCCGATTCCGCAATGAAGGTACGAATCAATAAATATTTCAGCAATCTTAATAAATTAACAATTATTTATCGTGTTGTCAAAATCGCAAGTCCTTTGTTTACATCGAGCCGCGATTATTATTTGCAATCGATGTTCAAACTTAGTCGAAAAAATTAGTCAAAGTTGAGCCACTGTCTCCGCGCGATTTTTCAATATTTATCTTGGCCCCGTGTCTTCCCCCCAACACTTCGAGCGATTTTCACAACAAAAAAAATGTTGTCATTGTTGTCATCGTTAGTGCCATTTTTTGTGCTATTTTCTGAATTGTAAACATTGATGTTATGCCAAGAACATAACCTATAAAATAGAAAACTGACATTTGCTTTCATTTCAGCTTAACGTGTCGTTCCCGGCGACGGGATGCCAGAAGTTGTTCGAGATCACCGATGAGCACAAGCTCAGAATTTTCTACGAAAAGCGTATGGGCGCTGAGCTTGACGCGGATTCTCTAGGCAATGAGTGGGCCGGTTATCGTGTCCGCATCACCGGAGGAAATGACAAACAGGGTTTCCCCATGAAACAGGGTGTTCTTGTAAACAGTAAGTTCAACAATGTTTCTCAAATTAAAATCAGAATTTATATTAATTAAAATGATAATTTTTAAAACATTGAATAAATTCATACTTTGCCAAGAGTTTCCGTAAGTTCAAAATTAGATTCTCAAACATTCAGAAACTTCGTTCAAAACTTTTCTTTAGATTTAACATTCACTTTATCTTTTTATTGAATTAATTAAATCTATTCTGCATAAATTGCTCACTTTGAATGAAACATATTTTATTGAGTGAGATATTTGTTTGCTGAATTATCTATTTTTCACTACATAATTCATTATTGTATTTGTGTTTTATATAGTAATTAAAGTCTAAATTGTATCTTATTAATCAATTACAGAGCGTGTGCGCCTTCTGCTGTCAAAGGGACACTCGTGTTACAGACCACGCCGTGACGGTGAAAGAAAACGCAAATCAGTTCGCGGTTGCATCGTCGACTCAAACTTGTCCGCCTTGGCTCTCGTTATTGTCCGCAAAGGCGAGCAGGTAAACTACATTTCAGTTTATAATTAAATAAAAATGATCAAAATTACTATTAAAAGACAAAAACTTTTTTATTTGATGATACAATCTAACTTATGAATATTTTATTATAGGAAATTGCTGGTCTGACCGACAACACCATCCCACGTCGTTTGGGACCAAAGAGGGCTAGCAAAATCAGGCGCCTCTTCAACTTGACCAAGGAGGATGATGTTAAACAGTACGTGATCAAACACACTGTTCAAAAAGAAGGCAAGAAGGAAAGACAAAAGGCACCCAAGATTCAACGTCTCATTACACCAATCACTCTTCAGGTACATTAAATTATGAGATGGCCTGTTATGATAAATAACAGATAAAAAATTTTATGATTTTTCACGATTAATCCATGATGAGTTCTAAAATTGTAATATATGATTTTTTTTTAATTACAGAGAAAGAGACATAGAGTTGCTCTGAAGAAGAAGCGTTGCTTGGCCCGCAAAGAACAAGCGGCTGAATACGCAAAACTTCTGGCCCAAAGACAGAAGGAGGCTAAGGCCAAACGCGCAGAAGAGATCAAGAGAAGGCGAAGTGCTTCAATGCGCGATTCAAAATCGTCCAGCCACTCTGGACCCGCGACTAAGTGAAGCAAAGATTTTGTAATGAAGATATTCTAATAAAATCGTTCTTAAAAAAGTACATCAAATAATTCTTAAATACCCTTTATCTATTTATTATTTCTACTCTTTATCATTTCCGTTAATTAATATTATTTTTTATTACTCAATGTTGATAATTCTATATAATGTAATAGTAGTTATAAAATATATTGCTTTTGTTTTTCATTATCTGATGATATTTTAGATTGAACATATGTATACAAAACTTATTGAATAATTAGATTTTGGAAATCTATTGTGTATTGTTTAAAAATTTTTTAAATTGAATCGTAGTGGCAAGTAAAAAAACGGAAATTAACTACATTTTGATTAACTGTGACAAGTCATTCTATATTAAACTACCGTCATAAATTATTATTTACAAATTTAGAAACAATTTTTCCCTTACTCAATTTAATTTTAATACAAAAGCAGATCTTTCTTTTTAATAATATAAGCCAAGTACATTTTTAGATACGATTTTGATTTCGGTGGAGTTAACGTAGACTTTTCATTATTGAGGAATTTTTGAGTTTGGAATCTCCCGTTTCAACAATGTCCGAAGGCATTTAGATATTTTTCTTGGAATTACATATCAGCTAGACCATCTTTTTGTTCTTCCAGCTAAAAATTAATGAATAATATCAATCGTCGGCCAGAAGAAAAAAATTAGTTGGATTTGGGAATTGATAATCTTTTTTAACCAACCGCTAAAAAAATTGCATATTACTTTACCATACGGAATGTACGGAACTGGAACAGTAGTTATACAGTGATTATAAGAACGCCCGCTAGATGACGGGGATCACAAAATTGGCCCTCAAAAAACGCAATGAGTTTTAATAATTCAAGCCGAAAAAATTTTTATATTAATAAGTTTTTAAATAAATTTTAGGACGTGTCGATAGATCGTAGATAGGTAGACCGTGAACGTAGCTATAACGTACTTCATTTGAGGAAAACGTAGATATAAGGTACTCTCTTATATCTATACGTTCTATACTTCATTTTTGACGTTATAGTTTTTTTTAACTTACTAAAATTTAAACACGAACCAGCGTTATATCCCTGTATCAATAATTCAAAACCGTTGGTTCGTGGCTCTTTTATTTTTTTTTATAGAAACGAACCAGAGTTTTTTCAAAACCGTCGGTCTGTGGCTCTTTTGTTTTTTTCTAAGGTGGTTCTAGCATAAAGTCGTTTATATCAGAATTTCATAAAATTTGAATCACGTGCTCTATTCAGTAACACACATGTGTTTATAAAATTTTAGAACGATTGATCATTTCTTTTCGAAGATATTTGTCTCTGAAAATCAATGTTTTCGCATTACGTCTTATATGCAGCGTCAATGTCGAAACAGACATTTTTTTTTGTTTGATCAAACAAGATGTCAGATTTTTTCAAAAAATTACCATAACTAACTTTAGATATTGAAGATTACTGTAGGGAAAAGTTTAAAAAATATTGATCATCTAGTTTAGGAGTCACCTTGACGAAATTTTCAATTTCAAAATGGCTGATTGTGATTGGTCGGTAAAGTACAGTTCGATCAAAAAGTTTATTCTCACAAAACATAAAAATCACTTGAAAATCATCAAAAGATTCTTGACATGCAAAAAGAATAGTATTTCAATATTGTTTTTTTATTTTTTTCCTATAATTTTTCCTATATGTATATGAAAATTCGTGATATAAACTTTTTTGCTTTGATTATTATGCTGGAACCACCTTAGACTTTTCTAAAATTTTTTT
>JAAMPD010002451.1:0-14932 GCA_025266255.1 Trissolcus basalis
GCAAATAGTTTTAGATTCGGCCCTGAGAGAATCGCGCTCTTCTCGTGAAATCAATTTACAATCACTTTATTAATTTTTATTCAAGAAAACTGTAATGTCGGTAACTCCAGGTTTGACATTACCTTAATATAATTTGCATTTGCAAAGCAAATAGTTTTAGATTCGGCCGCCAGGGGTCAGTACAACTTGGATTTTTTTTTATTTTGAAACATAGTTATGTGAAAATAAATGTAACTAAGGTAAATCACAATGATTTTTTTATCTTAATGAACAATCGTTTAAATTATTTTTTATATTTTCAAATGTATTAGCGCTGAGCTAACTGTTATATTGACAAAAGATAAAATGTTACCGGGTTCCTACTTTATTGACAGTCAATAAGTTCGAGTCATAACTTGAAAGGTATTTAAATTGTATTTTAAACATTAGTATTTAAATAGTAATTTAAATTAACCTTATGTTTTTACACAATTATAAGTTATTAATAAGGATTCTTAAAAAATTCTTTCTCAAAAAGAAATTAAATTTTTTTTATGTTTTCATGTTTTTTTCTATACAATTTGAAAAAGAATGTATAAAGTGATATAATCAATGAAAGTATATTTGTTAAAGAATTAAAAAGGAATGTAATGAAAAATATAATAATAATTAAGAAATGTAATATATTAGTCTTAGAAACACTGTTTTTATTCCAAAGTTTTGAAATACATAGATATACCATCGGTATATATATTTATATATATATACACGATCGAAAATATATTTATAAAATCATTTAGCACTTCTATATAGTATCTTTATAAATTTGTATGAATATTAACCCGAAGTGTAATAGTGTCATTTTTGACAAACCTATTTTGTGAATTCATAAGTTCTAGAAATGGTAACATGCGTGAAGTACCATAAGCTTCTCCATCTTTGATGTCAACGGGTTTGAAACTTTTAGAAACACCTATTCTTGAATCAGACATCAACGTAAATGTAAATGTCACATTGTACAAAAAGAAATTTTTCCCCCTTAAATATTGCCCCCAATATTTTTCGAGAAACAATCCTAGATAATCCTCGTCGCCCCCGTATTGACACCTTCGAGCATAAAGTCTCCACTTGAGACCGCGAATCCAAAAGTAGTCGCAGTAACATTTCAATCCAGACGTCAAATTCGAAATGTTAGGAATCGCGACGGTTATCGTGCTCGTCTTCCTCCCGGTTGGTTCTGTGACATACAAAAATGAATTAATTTCATTCATTAATATTACATAATTATTTACTTCAATTAGAAAGTGAACTTTTGTCTTACTAGTTGGCAGTCCAACTACGCCAAAGCATAAATTTTGAACGCTGGGCACATTTTTGGCCAAGATTTTATCCTTGAAATCATTTGTCTTTTCATGCAACTGCTTGCAATGGTATGTTATCGACATATTCAATAAATCCTCCACATTTTCCTTGTTCAAATGTTGAACGAAATAATCTTCGCAGATCTGTTTCAGAATGTTATCCTTAAACTCGCAAGCTATGATGAGCAACTTTTTGTCTATGTCCTCCGGGTTAACTTTGTTGGTGTACAAAAACTTGATGAACTTCTGAAACGACCCGTTCAAGTGTTTGTAATTAATACAAAGTTTTTGACTGGTACCAATGTTCTGGATCATTTTTGCCATCGTTTTGTTTTGCGACGAGAGCACGACTTTATGCGCAGGAATTTCTTCGTCGCCTATACGCAGCCACATGTCCGAAAGATACGGCGATTTGTACAGAGAACCGAAAAATGTTCTAATCTGTTCTGATAATTTATCTGCCATTTTACTAAAATTAACAAATGATTGTATTTTCAATTTAACTTTTCAATGTAAAAAATAATGAATTATGATTATCATAATTTAATTTATATAAAATTACATCTTCACTTACATTGATTTTAAAGTTTGAAATTAGTTTCAATAAAAGTCAAAAGTTTTTAATATTTCAATTGTTTATTTGATTAAAAAAGTTGTATTTGATTTTTTAAATTAATTTCTAAAGAATAGTAATGAAAATGCTATACTTACTTGATTTAAAATGATGTTCGATTAAAAGTTTATGTGATCGCAAACAAAATTGAAAAAAAAAAAAAACTATTCTAAGATATGAGTTTTACAAAACGTAGTGAAACTCACTTGGGTCTGATAAGTGACTAATCATTGTTTGGAGCCTGTTTATTTTATTGGTATATTTTGAAAAGCACTACACAATATAAGTGTTTCCGCAGTTCCAAAATATTTCAAATCATTTCCTAAAAGATATACAATTTAAATCTCAAGAAATTTACAAAAATTTGCAATTGAAAAGGATCACCAATTTTTTAGTTTAGCGTTTAATTTTCCATTCTTTATGGCAATAAAATTAAGATGTTTTCTCATGAAAAGATTGACGCAAGAATGTTTAATTGAAATAATGTATGTTTTCAGGTCAATGCTTAGATGGTCAGGAATCCAACATATTTATTCGCGACGAATGTATATGAAGATACAAAAAAAAAAAAAAATGAGAGATGTTTTGCAATCTCTTTCTAAATTAAAAATTTTTAACTACGTGAATTCTCGTTCACAAAAGTTTTAACAATTCATCATAAAAGAGGGAAAACATTTTCATCCAAAAGGATGAAATTGCGTCTGCACAAGTACATATATTTACAATCATTGTTTGATCTGACTTTTTAGAAAACCTGTATTTCCCAAGATCAAATAAACAAATTTAAAAATTAAAAAATGTATGTAATCCAATCCTCTCTTTGCAGTGAAGCTGAGACAACAGAAGTATAAACAAATTTTTTTCGACTTTCTTTCTCAGTAAGGTGGTTACATTTTGTTGAAGATAAACAAAAGATAAAAAAGAGTTAAAAAAACAACTGATATTAAAATAATAATTTTACACGTGAACATTTTAACATTTCCAATTAAAAACATTGACATTTTATAATAAAACTGTTGATTCAAAATATTTTTGCAATTTTCGTCTTACAAGGCGTCCTTGCAGAAGTCATTGTTACCTTACACGAAAAAGAATAAAATGTTTATTTTTAATTTCATAAACAAAGTCGTAAACTCCATGGTAAGAGAGGACGTACGCATGACCTCAATCAACAACGAACTTTCGTTGCAACAATAAAAAGCAAAGAACCAAAGTGTCGCTCATCTTCCGAATCGAAAAGTCGCGCGCGTCACGTTCGTCTCCCCTCGTGAATGTCCGTGAGGGATCGCGCGCCGGGGTCTACTTGTTTGAAAGCACGGAGCCCCGCCCTGCAGCGCACTAGCGCCGTGTTGCGAGTGGCAGTTCGTAGCCTGTAGACACCGTCTCGGCCTGTGTGTACGCTCAAGAACAAATTCCGCTCCAGGTGCCGCAGAAGCGTTTGTCCGGGTGCGCGTCGATGCCGAGAGCCGCTCGGGACCGCTGGAACTTTGCGTCTGAGGCGTTTTCGTAAGGGTGAGCCCGTGGGAGCGACGGGCGCGGACCGGCATCGATCAGTCGGTTTGTCGTGAGGGCTGCAGCGCGTCGCTGCTCGAGTTCCGCCGGTGTTTCCAAAAGTGCCGCCGCGACGTTCAAAGTGTTTTGTGTCAACGGCAAATGTGAGCGTCCGTTCGCCGGCACAGCACCAAGTTCAAGGTAATTTTGCCTCGGCCCCGTGCATCTCCCGCAGCCCCGTGTGATCGATAACAGCGCCGCTCATTTTTACGCACTTCCATATTTTTCCATCCTCGGTTCCTCTCTTTCTCCCCCTGTCATCTCGTTCTCCCGTTCCCCCGGACGGCTGCTGTCACCTCCCATCCCCTGTCAAAACTGTTGTCAAGGTGGCTGCAATTTGGACCTCTTTTTTTGTCTCTATTTTGTTTCATTCAATATGGCCGCATGATTGTCAAACCGAAAAACCGAGCGTCGGTAGGGGAGCGCGCAGCTCCTGGACCGATCGCGGTTTTTTTGAGGTTGGGTCGTCCGCCCGCCTTGATGACGCAAATCGCCGCGGCGTCGGTGGTGAAAATTGTACGCACCCGGGGCACACCGACGCCCGCTTTTTGCCTTCCTCCATCTCGCCCCTTGACAGTTTTTAAATAGACGTGACGGCGCTTTTTGTCGGCCGATAAGCGCCCGGACCGTTCCAATTGTCGTGTTTTTCTTTTTATTCTCCGACAAAATCATTGCTCGACTAATTAAAATACTAATCAAGCTGAGTGTATGGGAACGTCCGCGCAGATTATAAATAACAAAGTCGGTTGGGTTGTAGACACGGCTTTTTTTTTAATGGGCCGCTCTTTAATACGTCAATTGGAATCATGTGGCTTGGCTATTCAAATAAAAGTCGAGCTGCTCCAATTTCGTTATCGAGGAATTATGATGTTTGAGTAACTCCGCGATGGTTGCGACAATCACATTGAGATCATTAGACCTACATTAGATCTTCATACTTGGCCGTGCTCGTTTGTTTGTGAAATTTATGAATGACACTCCTGAATGATGCACCGATCAATAATACCGAGATTTCCCCTTCCGAGTTTGTGGTATTTTGATCACTCGGTTGCTCTTTTTGGTTAGGTTTTGTGTTTCAATTGAATATTCAATTTGTACGAAACCAAATCGAAACACAATGGAAGTTGAACAACAATTATTTATAAATAACTACCATTGACATTGTTTTTGTTCCATCTGATGTGGGTTTAACTGTTAAATTACGTCTTATTGAATATCCAGTGGATGTAGGATTTTATTATTTGCGTTATAACACCAATAAACAATTTCTTTTGTTGTGTATCAGAAAATAGGATGTTGGAAATGTTCGTTCGAGATTGATGTGCTTTTCTAAAAGGGCAACAGCGACGCCTAGCTTTTGTGACAGTAGAAAAATCAATATAAAAAAAGGTCGCTGAACTTGCAAACTGGAATAAATAAAAATAAGCGGAGCTCCTCTCCGATACCTGACGATAAAAATCTGATCAACAATAAGTCTCCTTTGTCATCGGGTAAAGACGTAACATCTCTCGTGGTAATTAAAAGCGAGTCGTATTGAAAAGTCAGAGTAACGATTTTTGTTTCGTTGGTATGTCTCGTCCCGAGAGCCGAATTAATGAGACTTTAATGACATTCGAAAATGCACAATCAACGAGTGCAATTTGAAGTTATCTTATCGCTCGCTTTCTGTTGTCCAACTTATTTTCATATTTATCGTCTTGAAATGGAGGGAAAAAAACTTCTCTTTTTTCACTAACTGTGAGATGGAAAATTTTCATTCGTAATGAGGGGGGGGGGGGAGTGTAGGTGAGATGCAAGTGACATTCGGATAACAGCGCCACAGTTGTACTTAATTTGATGTAAATAAACAGCGAGAAGATTATGAACATAACACACGCTCTGTTTGCATGAAAAAAAAAAAAAAAAAAAAACCCGAGCTCACACTGAATATGAGAAACTGTTTCGAATGCAAGTTGTCCGTTGTTATTAGTTGGTCAATTGCTGTTGCAGCTGTACTAATTGACTTTAATCACTATAAAACCCTGTCTCTGTCTTTGGAAACAAAACGTCACAAATTTTTAAAGATACATTTCAGAGCCAAACTATTTGTCGAATCTTTCAAAAATGAGAACATCATATTTTGCTTCTTTCGTTACTTTTTTTGTCATCTGTTTCTAGAATTTCTTTTCTTTTTTTTTTATTCTTACAACTCAAGGATATTCATAATTATTATAAATTTTATACCAATTGATTCCTCCAGTTTTGATAACCAATAAATTTGATAACTGATAATAATTTTCTATCACAAAATTATGTTCTTTGAAATAGAGTCTCTGCTTAAAACAATTAAATGTCAGAAACTAAAATAATTTCTAATGAATTTTAAAACATGAAAGATTTGCAAATTTTATATCTTATTTTAAAGTCCAAAAACCAAGTCAGATTTTGTTCAATCCATTCAAACAATAAAGAGAACATTTCGTTCTTGACTGTACTATCACAACCATCTTAAAAAAGACTTGACTTGAAGTTTGCGAAAGAAAAAAAAATGTGATGAACCCCTGTGTACTTGAAGACTGGAGTGTCATATTCTAAAAGTTTCATCGGGCACAGGTTAAGCATCTTTGGTATAACTATTAATTGAGGAGGATGACTTTTTGTATTCATCGTTACCCTGTGCTGCTCTCCTCTTATGAGGCCGTTTTCCCGGTTGGCACATGACAACGGCCGAGTTCCATAGGACGGTTAGTAGGGCGCACGATTCACGCTCGAAGGACAGCTTGACGTTTTTGACTCCGACGTTACACTCCCTTCCTCTTTCCCGGCGCATCCAAATTGTTTACTCTTGTCCCATCTTTCCCTTGCCAGCTGAATGGGAAAGACTAATTTCATTTTCCTCCCAAAAAGCAAAACAGCCTTTTTTCTATTTCACAATTTTTCTTTTTTTTTCTAATTTTGTTTTGCTTTTTTATTTTTTTTTATTTTTTCTTGAAGGTTTCTTTTTCTAAGAGCAATTTTCGTTTTCATAATTTTGCCTGGCGGATTAATTAGAATGGTGGAGCGTTTCATATTCAAAACCGTTGAATTTTACAAGAAGGCCAGTTCCTGATTCAATTACAATTTGACGTCAGATCAGGCGCGATAAACGCTGAGTGTGAAAGAAAGCAGAAAAAAGAAACAAACGACAAAACAGTAACACAAAGAGGGCGTTTGCGGAATGTTGTGGAGGTTGTGATTTTTGGGCGAACTTTGGGAGTCGGGTTGAAGATGGATGAAACGAGGATGTGAAAATTGGTCGGGAAATTATGATGAAAGCTGCTTCTCGGATCAATGAAAACCGATCGAGAATAGCGAGCGGCCCGAAAGCGGCGGGGGAATGAAAAAAGAATCAATATCTCATTGGTTATCCTAAGCCGGTACTAATGTCAACTAGAAAATGATTTTGAGAGCGAGTACATTGACGCAGCAGCGCCGAAACACGCCCACCGGCGCGAGAGAAAGACAAATAAATTTGCAAATGCAATTTTGCCAGAGCGAGGGAGAGGGCGCATCGGAAGAGAGAAATTGGTCCTCGGCCCGCGTCGACGCACTGCATCCGCCAGGTGTAATATATGTTGCTTTGACGTCACCCGTAGCCTGCTTTGACGTCATTCACCTGCCATCTCTGTCTACGTCGATTCACCCCCGCCCCTACCCCAACGACTCCTCGGGACAGCCGTTTCGATAACCCCGCGCGCAACTCCGCTCTCTTTTTTTCTCCTTTCCTTTTCTTTTCATACTCCGTTGGGAAAACTATAGAAGACCAAATTTGCCTGCAACTTTATCGTTCAATTATTTGGTCTCACGTTTTCTTTTTTTTCTCTCTTTTTCCTATTTTCTTTTTTTTCTAGTTAGTCGAATAGTGTTTGAGATTTGTGTTGAATGACGTTTGGGAAAAAGATGTTTTTTCTCCCCCCACTGACTTTTTGTGGTAAATATTACAGAACACGCGAGACACGTGTAGAACCAGCTCGACGGTGTTAATGCGCTCGGCAAAGGTTATTGATTAAGGTTGTTTAATCACGAGTTGCTAAAAGCTGGTCAGAACAGAGGTGAAATTATGTGCAAAATAACTCGGGGTAAACAAAAGTTTGCCACTTTGAAAAAGTGAGCTTTTATAATGAAAAACGAAACATCGAGGAAAAAAAAAACAGATCACGTTTTCATTTTAATTTAAAATCTTTACTTTATTAACTTGTTTGTTTTATTTTGTTTTTCATTTTAACAAATTAAAAAAAAAATCAGTTTTCCTGTTACTTTTGTAAAATGAAACACTAACAACAAATTTACTCTACCAACGCGTTATTAATTCTTCTTATCTCCTCGATATATTAATTTTTTTTAATTTCTTTAATGTTTAATTAATTTTTTTATCTCCCTGTTGTGTTATTTGTTGATTTATTATTTTTTTTGTTTTTACATGCCAAAGGAAAAGCGCCATTTTACGCTAACGAAATGTTATTTTAAGGACGCAGTCTTTTGCAAGCTTTCACTGCGACAAAGAATGGGATTTATTTTTCATTCAGTTATTGCTCGAGTGTTCCAATTGATGGAATTTCTAATGGCCGTGCGTAGCGCCTGGGGAAAATCCGTGACTTGTGAATGGACTTTACCCGATGATACTACAATCCCAAATTAAATTGACAATTAATTTTGTAGCTCGGCCTTTTATTTTTCATTCATTCATGTTTGATTAATATAACTACATAATTTGATTATCACCGAATTTTATTCAACCTCCGTCGACTCGTCAGTTTAAATCAAACAATTTTCAGTTGGCTCCATTGAACATTTGCAAGAAATAAATCAATCGAGTCATACGCGGATGATAAATCACACGCTCATTAATCAAAACGAATGAGAGCGAAAATTGTTTTCTTTATTTTTAAATAAATGTTGCACGACAACATTGAAACGGCACAAATAAATCGTTCCGAGCAAAGTTTTCGTACTTCAGATTTAAAATTAGTCACAATTTCAAATCATAACTGTTGTATTAAAAAAACCATCCCAGCGCCAAAATCCAATTAAAACTATTTCCAACAGATTGCCTTTCTATTTCTGAATCACTAAATAATTGACCTTCTTTTCATTTTAATTCGACCATTCAAATTCCATCGTTCAACTTTCAACCCGAATGAGGAATGTGAGAAATTTGCAAAGAAGGTGAGTTAATCTTGCGGAGGGAACGTGATGTAACTGATCTAACAAAACAGTCTCTCACGGAGTCGACCGAAATCAATAACACAAAATTGGCGTCTGCCACGAGAACCCATTCTCAAAAGGAAAACCGATACTGTCGCTTTATAAGCGCGCGTTTATTGGCCATCAAGTGCCCAGTTTCTCGCGCGCACGTTTTTCTTTCTTTCTTTATTTTTTTTCTTTTTAATTCAGCCTCTCCTCGGCTTTTTAATCGTCCTCGATTTTAATGAAAACAAAACGCCCGTGACGTCATCGCTCGGATTCCCAACAGAAATAAAAGTCCGACGTTTATTTGGAGCATTTTAAAATAACTGGTTCAGGAGTCAGCGGCCCAGGTGGCGCTGCCTCCGCGCCCCCTTCTGCCTTTATATTATTCATCTCTCGTGAATCGGATTACACGCGAGATTGACAATTCACGGGCACGACCGACAATTGCAACGAACCAGTTATGCGCTACCGTAAATTGCTATCAAAGCCGCGCTCGGTCTCGCCGACAACCTGCCACACATCTTCCAAATGATATAATAAAGCGCCGCCGGTGTTATCAAACCAACGGTGGCGCCAGCGTCGCTCTCGCGAAACGACACAACATTTATCTTTTCACTCAACCATCAGCGACTTGATAAATGCAATTATTCAACTCTTTTTTGTTTCTTGCAAACTTGAACTTTTGTTCGTCCATGTTTTTTTTCAACCAGGGGTCATGACCTCTGATTGATCAACGAACAAAATGGTTGAACTGGATAAAATTGTTGAGTTTGTTTTTGGGGAAGAAAAAACAATTCGGAGGCTACTTTTTTGATTCTTTATGTTAATAGTTGTTGTTTCAGCGATACTTCAAACTAGAAAAGAAATGTGGTTGACAAAATGCCAAGTAATCTTAGGTTTGCTGAACGTAACAAAATTACGTTTCAAGATTCGATGCTGCGACGGATAGATGACTGATACTTTGTTCAGAAAAAAAAATGAAGAGGAAAAAAGTTTTTCGTCAACTGTAAATTGTTTAAAAATTCATACGCCCGAGCTTTGGAAATAGAACGCTGTGTCGGAGACGAGAAATGTACACACACTTGTTTTGCATTCTATTTTGATGACTTCGCGAATGCCTTTAAAATATGAAATGGTATTTTTAGAGCGAAAATGTAGATAAAAAGGAATGTAAATAAATTTCAAGTAGGGACTTTGTTGTTGAAGTGAACTTAAGTGTAGTTCAAACTTTTTTTTCAAATGAAAATTACAGCTTGATAAATAAGCGAAAAGTTCATTTTTATTGGGTGCACTTGTTTTTTATTCAACATCTTTATTTTGTTTCATTTCATTTTATTTGGTTTTTTGTTGTTTCTTTTTTTATTGGGGGTAATTATTTCGATGGTAAAATTCTACATTGGTTAGCTGGGTGATTGAAAAAGACCTCGTTTTCACTGCACCGAATCGGAACGTTGAATAAAATCAATAATCTAATCAACAAGATTTCATTCGAACCCAGCTTTACGTTACATGCACAATGTGTCGTCTGAGGTATTATAAACAAGGACCATGATAAGACTGAGGTTCCATTTTCACACAACGACGTGCTCAATCATATTGTCCAAGATTTAAAAATACATTTTGAATACGAGTTTTCACAAATTTGATCTTGATTTTGAATTGAAATTACAATTTGATCTGAAAAATATTTTAACACGGATTTTTTTTTCATTAAAAGATGATCAAGGATACGAACTCATTTTCAACTGATTTCTTTAATCAAACAAATTGACTCACCCGGAAATTGCAAAACAAACTTGTTGAACCTTTATTCTTTTAGCTTTTCTAATTACAATTTTTTCCTTATGTTTACGAAGACCTCATTAACTATTCCTGCTGGATTGGTTTTCTTGTGAAAATGCAAAATTTATCCTTGGATGAAATTAGATTCGATGGAATTAAGAAGAAAAAAAGATGCGAAAACAAATTTTTCGACTGAGAAATTAGGTACATTTTTTTATTCGATTGAAAATAACTTGTTGGGAAAATCATTTTTAATTGGCTTTTGCAATTACAAATGATTAACACGTGTCACTGCGTGTGACGCCTGAAAGCATGCACTGAAATCGGTCTTCAGTTCACTTTAAACAATACAAAATTGATTGAATTAAAATTCAAACAGAATATGTTATTCAAAATAGAAAAACTTCTCGTTGTTTTGATATTGTTTGGTAAACTAATACAAAATCGTTCGTGTATAATTTGAAAGCTCAAAGGCAACGTTGATTTTCAACGTCAAACTTTCAAACAATTTTTTGTTTCGTTCATGACAATCTTTATTTCCATCCTGCATGCAGACCAAAACAACAGGAATCCCCTAAGAAAATCTATAACTTCCCTTGACCGAACAGCCTCATGTTGCCTTTGACAACTAAGGCATGGACGACTCGAAAAGGACTCGAACAAAAAATTTCAGCCTCATTTAAATTAAAATTGTTGTCTGTCATTTTATAAAATTTACTTTATATCAAAGAATCATTTGGTTCGAAATTATTTAAATCAAACATTCATAAATAATCCAAAATGTTGACAGTGGAAAATTTTAATCTTTAGCAAGTCTTGTCAAATAGATTTTATCTGAAAAAAGGCAATTTGTATGAACATTTTTTATAAAAATCCAACATTAAAAAATATATATAAATATATTAAAAATATAAGTATAATTAGTGTATATATTAAAAAAAATATATAATAAATCTATATTTTTAACTTAATTTTTATTGGTTTCTAAAGCGGTGAGATCTTACATAAATTTTTATATAAATTATACATGAAAAAAATATATACTTCATATTAGAAATTAAAGAATGCAAGTATATTTTTGACATATATTTTTGTGTCCGTATGGGAAGCAGGGTCGAAAAAGATATGGGTTCGTCCCTGAATATAGCATCCCTTACGTCGCGCGCCGCTCTCCGTCCCCACCCTCTAAATCGGCGTTCTTCCCTTGGTCGAGATTCCTCGCGGCAGTTGCCGCTGCTCCCTGGGTGTGGTCTGCGTTTTGTTGGAAATCTGATAAACCGTACCCCCGCGAGAGGTGACCTCTCAAGCTGCGCGTCAAGCACACACGATCATCGACCTGGCTTGCTCTTCTTCCGAGATCGTTGACTTGTCGCGGCTCGCGAAAAAGACTTCCGGTTGGTCTAGTTTCGTACATCAGTTTCAGATGACATACCAAAACTCGCCGGTGCGCCGGCCCCGGCACCGTGCGCTCCG
Organism: Trissolcus basalis; assembly: GCA_025266255.1. Classification (NCBI taxonomy): domain Eukaryota; kingdom Metazoa; phylum Arthropoda; class Insecta; order Hymenoptera; family Scelionidae; genus Trissolcus; species Trissolcus basalis. Next base: position 11,968 of record JAAMPD010002451.1, read on the forward strand.
GCTTCTCGCTGTTTGAGATGTACCAATGACTCTGAAGGTGTACGTGTCATTTCCCTCTGTTCTCTTTCTGTCACCCTTTTTTATCTACAGTTTAAAAAATATCAAGTTTTTGAACGTGAAAAAAAAATGTTGGTTAAAATAAAGTGATGGCTCAAGTTGGATTTAGAATCAGATATGAAGAACAATTGTGCAACGTTGTATAAAATTGAACTGGAAAATTTTGTGTTAGTTAAAGAGGATTTTGGGAGTTGAAATGTTTAAAAAGTGGAGTTCGGTGGAATAGTATGAACACAAAAAGTGGTTAATATTTGTTGAAAAAATATGAAGCAGTGTGAGTTTTGAACTGCGACAGTTGGAGCTGACATCTGGAGACGATCATTTTTTTGTAGCGTCATAAGAGGGAGCTTGGGGTCGAAAAAATTCTTCCAACGTTGAATTTCAATTTGTGTATTTAAAATTTCAACGATTCGTGAGAAGCTTGGTTTTCTCGAAATATCCGACACTTCCTAGCGCATGGACAAGGGCGCATGCGTCGCAGTATAGATATTGAGGATGATTGAGGAGAGACGACGTGCACATGCACGAGATTTGACATCCCCCTTCCTCGTGCCTTCGGTCATTTTCAATCCACATCTCAATTTTGTCCCCAAAACATAGACCCCCTCTGACATCAAAAAATTGGTTCATTAATCGATCCAACTTGAACCACATTTTCAAGTTGAAAAATAAAAAAAATTGATAATTGAAAAACCAACGGATCTAATTTTTTTATTAAACAGTTAAATATGTGCCAATTGGTCGTTATTTTAAAAAGTATATTAAAAAAAACAAACAAAATATTCAAGCTCATTATTTGTATATTTACAACACCTTGATGGCAAATATTGACCGATGGAATGAGCTTTTTTTACAATATCTTTTTTTTATGAATTTACCATTTTTACGAGTCAAATGCATTGTTTCAATACTTTCAAGCACGTGTGAGAAGCCTCTGTCGACGAGCAGCTGCAAAATAAATTGGTCAGAATTATTGGTCTCGGATTTATGACGCGTATCCCCCTCTCGATTGTTGCGCCCTCTTGGTTACAAACAATCTGTCAAATGGAACAACATATTTTTCTCAATTTGTTAACATTTAAAATTATAATATATAGTTATTTATTTGTATCCGAATTGAATGAATTTTACAAATTATATAACCTAATTTAGAAATAGAAAAGTACAATTTAGAAATTAGTACGAGAAATGGAAATGTGAAATATGAAATATAGAAATTGAACTGCAAAATTAATTGGATTATGTTTTATTATTTTGAGATGAATTGTTGAACAGTGATTAAAACAGTGTTGATATTTTCAGAGGTGGCAGCAGAATCGAAAGAAGGAAGAGCCGTCGAAGCTGGCGCGTGGGGTGGAAAGTTCAGCGACGGTTTGGTTCAGGACCTGTTCGTGATAGCGACTGAGACGGAAAGCTGCGTTAGGAAAAGCATCGGATCATCGTGACGACGTGCAAGCCACTCTCACATCCTCCTGCCAACGGCCCGTTACTAGCCGAAGACACGACATCCGATATAGTCATTCGCAACATCCACGCGCATTCACGCGTGGTTAAACATTAAGTTCATACACCAAACAGCAAGATGAATGAGTTGGACAATTTACGCCAGGAGGCGGAAACACTCAAAAATGCCATCAGGGTTTGTACAAAAACAGAGCTACCACTCTCACCAAGGTTTTTCCACCATGAAAATTCATTTTCACAAATACATACAAAAATTTTCATTAAAACTGTTTCAAAAAAAGAATCATTACGAGAAAGGAGAATCTGACAATTTTTTGTTGAAATAATTTTTTTTTCGAATTATATTTTCTTTATTTTTACTTTTTTAAGCTGATAATTTTTATTAAAAGTAGAGGAAAAGAAGAAAAAATGGATAAATGAAATTTGTAATGTTATATTTTATTTAGCGAGATGTTGTGACACAGTTTTGAACAATTGTAGAAGGAAATCTTAGCCGCTCAATAAACAGCCCCAATTGAACTAATTTCGTTGATCGAAAATCACGACTCATGCCGGCTTTTTGTTACGCGACCCATCGGTGGGTGTTGCGCTTTGACATCACACGCGGCAGTCGACCGGATTTTCGGTGGCGCTTTCGATCGAGACACCTCGCGCCAGAGGAGCCAGCGCAACAGCCTCGCATTGTTTTCAGACACAAGAGTCTTCGACACATTCGAGGCCGAGTGCACTTGGCACCGACTGCAATCAACATCTATTCACAGTCAGAATTTCCGCGCCCACCCCCACTTCCGGAGGGGGATCGCTTTCAATCAATCTAACGAAATTAGTTGGTCCGTCAATTAATTAGCTCCGAACAATTTACATCTCAATGAATGGAATTTCATTTGGACTTCGATTCGCCAAATTTTTATGCATCTCAGAGTACTTCATTATCCGGTTGCAGCTGTCAATTTGCCGATGATTTTTTTTCTCCAACTTTTTTTTTTTACTCTTTCCATTAGAGACATGAATTGGTCTTGTCGATAACGTATGAAATATGTTTGACGATAAAGAGGGCGAAAGATGGAAAGGAAATTTGAAATGTCAAACTTGATTTTTCAACGAACAACAAACAAACGAAAAAAAGGCAATTTCAAAATTAAGGAGGAATTATTTTTATTCAAAGGGTAGATAGTTCATTGATATCAGATTATTATAACCGAATTGATAAATCGTGGGGAGTATTATAAATCACACAATAGCTAAGTAGGGGATAAAAAAGCCTCACCAAAATTTTCCTTTTAATTTGCACAACTTATTTTCCAGAATATCAAAGGTCAGCAATCTAAAAACGACCCATTTAAAATATCTCGCAATAAATTCTCTCCGGGTCATAAATTATAGAAAAAAAAAAAAAAAAGAAAAGAAAATAAAATAAGGAAAAATAATAACAAAAAAAATAGGC
>JAAMPD010002451.1:14949-29037 GCA_025266255.1 Trissolcus basalis
TACAATAAATTATAAGAAAAAAAAAAAAAAGAAAAGAAAATAAATAGGAAAAATATACAAAAAAATGGCAACGGGTTTCCATCTGCAACAAAGCGGGGCAACAAAAAGTGTCTGGTTATGAGCGTTCGATTGATGGCAGGTTGAGGTCGAGTGCGCGGGCACCTGTTTGTGCAGAAACCAGCCGTTTGAGCGTCCAGAATAATTGAGAGAGACCAAGGCGATTGATGGCGAGGCTTCTGCCAGATTCTTTGTGGCGGCGGTGGTGGTAGGGCGCGGCATAAGCGCGTCTTTCTGATCAATAAACCAGCGTCTATCTCTCGTCTCTATATCTCGTGTTTGAAAATATAATCTTGTCCGTAGGCATGGTTTCTTCACAGGAGTAACAAGAAGCGCACACTTTTGCTCGCTCGAGTAAGTGCACGTGCATGACGAAAAACCGCGCAGGAAGAAGCCCGTCGGGGTGGGGTTGGGTCAGAAACGAATGAGAACCGATGAATGTTAATGCTCCGTCGCTCGTTGAGAGCAGGATATTTATAAAACGCGCAGCCACTAATTATAATAATTGGAAAACCTATATACCGGGGTGTCTCCTCGCAACAGATACTTGAAACATTTTTTTTTCAATGAAAGCTGCATCTTGTACCGAGACCTCCATTCAGTTATAAAATTTTATTATGAATCGAAAATTGTAATGTTAAGGTTGTGACATAAAATGTGATTCTCTTTTTTCGTCGTTTAAGGGTGTTTCTTTTGAGGGAACGTGTTTTGTTAGGGCGAGTAATTAAAGGAAGGTTCTTAAGGGATTAACATAATGAACGGTTGAAAAAATGTAAAGAGTGTTTGAAGGGTCAGGATTTTAACGAGTTGGAATTTTGCAGGACGCCAGAAAGGCAGCATGCGACACCACGCTTGCTCAGGCCACAGCTGGGATGGAACAAATCGGCCGAATACAAATGCGAACGAGGCGCACACTTCGCGGTCATCTAGCCAAAATATATGCGATGCACTGGGGCAGTGATTCGAGGTAACTGTAGTTCAAAAATGATTGTGTACGAAAGTTGATTGTATCTTAACAAAGTTGCATGTGTATAAAGTTGATATTGAATTCAAGAGGAGATTGAAGTTGAATTTTCTGCCTTGTGAATCAGAACGTTGAAAAAAATTTGGAAAACAACTCTGAAATATTAATTTGAGGATGACGAATTGTATGAATAAAAAATGAGAGTTGAATCGTAAATTGTAATCTGAAAAATAAGCATTCAAACTTGAAAATGAAAAATGCAAATTTTCCCATTGAAACAAAATTTTAATGTTGAATTAATTTGAAAAGTAATTGATTGAACTTTTATTTTTGAGTCGCGTTAAATTTGTCATACCCAAATGAGTATAGCTCAACTTTTGAATCGTTACAAATGTTTGATCACGAGACTGAAAATGTACGTCCGTCTCCCCTTAAGTTTAGCTTTAACCAAAACTAACCATACTTAATGTGTATATGAAAAAAAATTGTTATGATTGTGAAAATTAATGACATACTTTTTTGCGTCGCAGCACAAAGCTTCTCTCCCTCATGCAAAAGATCAAACACAATTGGAATAACATTTGCGCGAGAAACGAACGTCGTCGATTGGGTTCAACGAAAAGCACAATTGCTCCATCATTCAGAACTGTCGGGCGCAATTTGGCCGTTTGAAACGAGCCGCTCGTGCGCATTATCTTGCTTGTAAAAGCGCCCACATTATTTGAGTCTTGCGACGAATATAAATGTGACAGTTATTTCCGTGCTAATTTGTCGAGCTTTATTTTGCAATCCAACCGTTTGGGCTTGCAATTTGTACGTTTGTTTATCTTCGTCAGCCTACGTCGAATCGCGTTGATTTATCGACACTCTCGCTCGTTCCATATCGTTCTCCAATTGTCATCCCAGCCGAGCAGCTTACTTTTTTTCTTTCTAACAACAAATTTAACATTACGTCTACTGTCTGTCTTGTGATCGAAGCCGCTCGAATGGATTAAAACGTTTTAAGTTGTTGCAGGAATCTAGTCTCAGCATCTCAGGACGGAAAATTGATCGTTTGGGACAGCTATACCACCAATAAGGTTCACGCAATTCCGCTGCGCTCATCATGGGTAATGACTTGTGCTTACGCGCCATCTGGAAGCTTCGTAGCTTGCGGCGGTTTGGACAATATTTGCTCCATCTACAGTTTAAAAACTAGAGAAGGCAATGTCCGAGTCAGCAGAGAGCTTCCAGGTCATACCGGATATCTGTCTTGCTGTCGGTTTCTCGATGACAATCAAATAGTCACAAGTTCTGGCGACATGAGCTGGTAATTATCTGCCTTCCTTTGTTCGTCTTTGTTACATTTTTGGTCTGTGCGTTTGTCGTGTACTGTTATAAAGAAACCTGTAAAGCTAACAGATGGATTATGATTTTCAGCGCTCTGTGGGATATTGAGACTGGACAACAGTGCACGTCGTTCGTGGGACACACAGGTGACGTAATGTCACTATCATTATCGCCGGACATGAACACGTTTGTATCTGGCGCATGCGACGCCAGTGCAAAATTGTGGGACATCCGTGAAGGCTCGTGTAAGCAAACTTTCCCGGGACATGAAAGCGACATCAACGCCGTCACGGTAATTTTCTTTTATCATTTCAGAGCATCGTTCTGTTAATCATCTTTTGTAATTATACAACGACGAAGACGTTTGAAAAAATAACACGTACGAGCGTTAGGCTGCGGGAGGAAATAAAAATGAACAAACTCGAAACTGGTATTTGCAGCAAAATAATAATCATTGCATCGATTTTCCTGCATATAGAATTATTTACAGTAGTTGTTTTATAAACATAATCACGAGAAGTAGGTTAACTGGACTAATAAGGGAAAAAGTGTGTTAATCAAGCCGACCATTTCACGTTACAGTTTTTCCCCAACGGGTTCGCCTTCGCAACGGGATCCGACGACGCGACATGTCGATTGTTCGACATCCGAGCAGACCAAGAACTAGCGATGTACAGTCACGATAACATTATCTGCGGTATCACGAGCGTAGCGTTCAGTAAAAGTGGCAGACTGTTGCTCGCCGGTTACGACGACTTCAACTGTAACGTCTGGGATTCAATGAAAACCGAACGTGCTGGTAAGTTGGCTTGGGAACGTTCACAGGCAACACGTCAATTTCAGTTGTCAACTTGGCCGGTGTAACTGTAAAAGAGAGTTTGACTCGGATTGTTCAAATCATGAGACCTCAAGTCTCGTTGTTTTGCCCATGAGAGTTTGATAATTAACTCGTTACACTTAGTGTCATTAAGTGAACAATGGGTCTCTCTTCAGGAAGAGAGACGAGCATTTTGTCGAGCCGTCTTTTGTTAGTTCTTTTGTTGGATTTGTAATGATGATAATGATGTTAATGAATGATTTTGTGCTTTCGCAGGAATTTTGGCTGGCCACGACAATCGTGTGTCGTGCTTAGGTGTGACGGAGGACGGCATGGCTGTCGCGACCGGTTCCTGGGATTCATTCTTGCGCATCTGGAACTAAGCTGGCAGTGTCATCGCGAACGTATCTCCTCGGCAGATCAAATTCAGCCGTCACACCTACCATGTAAGCATTAAGTACCGTCAGCTGGCGCGCGACTACTCGCTAGTCTTTCTCGGACTGAAGTTGGGCAACCACCCCGCATCGCAAGTGCACGTGAGCACACAAGCAGAGCACAGATGGCGGAGCAGCCTGGCGCGCGGCACCGTGCCACTCGGCGACTAAGTCGCTCAGAAACCAATCGCGAAGAAACGGCAACAAAAAAATAAAACCAACACTGGATTATTATCAACAGCAGACGATCGTAAGGAAAGTCGACGCTACTGCCTCTATTAGTCTTTGTCTGTCTCATCCTCATCGACTTTCCTTAACGCGACAACTATGAAAGCTCGGCGATGCTCCGCTGAGCCGAACTCTTTTATTTTTAATTTTGTTTTCATTTTCTACGAAACTCGCGAAACAGACGAGTTGCGCGAGGTTTCACAGCGTTGGGCGCTTTACGTACACGCACACGTGGAACACAAATCATAAATAAACTAATTGATAAAGATATGATTGATGAAAAGAAACAATTTTTTTTCTTGAGAGAAAGGGGTCACAAGAAAGTATGAACAAGATGATGAATCGCTACGTCGTCGTTATGAATGAAGGAGAATTGCATCGACACACAACAATTCTTCGCCATCTCGGTGTTATCTTCGTTTTAAACGGAACGACAATGATCACACTTTCACCCGCGCACAGCGTTTACAATTAGCATGTAACCGTACTGTTATGTATTTATTTTGTATAGTCGTTTTTGCCATTGTTTATCTTCTTCGAACACTGCTCTGATCCATTAGGTTTGGCCTCGTTTGTCTTTTTACTTTGGTTTTTTAAACGGTTATTCCTTCTTTCAAGTTTTTTTCTCAGCGACGACAAGGAACAGCGGACACTGTTCAAGCGAATGCCGTTCAATCAAGAGTAATCTTAAATTAAGCACCAACATAAAAATGGTTACCAGTCTAAAATCATTTCAAATCCTCGTACATGTCGCGTGAGTTTTGAGTGGTGGTTATTAATAATTTCGTTGTGTGTGCTTGTATGATATTTGCCAATCAAAAATAAAAAAAAAAAATGAAAAAGAAAAAAAATTCAAGGGGTTTAAGTACGAGTGAATGAGAGTCGGGTTCATGAGGTTCCGCTGCATTTCCCTCAGCAGTTCCGTTAACAACTTTTTTCATTTTGTTCGTTCTTTCGGTTATTATTATATTATATAGATTATATCACACGTATTATCTCTCGATGTCCATACTGTTTGTTATTACGTTCCGAAGACTACTTCATATGTGTGGATCATTCGAAAGGATAAAGAAATTCTGGTTCGAAGTTTCGCATAGCATAATGAAAAGGAATACTATGGTAAACATGTAATCGTTTAGTTGATAGTCGCAAATACTTTTATGTGCATCTTTCGTTTGCCGCGACCAATGAAAAAGTGGGGGAAAAATGATAAAAAAATGTCAAAAAAAATAATAATAAATAATAATATGTAATAAGAAAAAAAAAGATGAAAAGAAAAAACTCGTATAGCATTCTCGGTAGGCTCACATTGCAGCTGACTTTCGTTTCTACTTTAATCAAAAGAACTATCGTTTACTTGTTTGAGTTTGTCGTCGATGAAGAAATAATAAACCAAAATTTTTAGCGTACCGCGATTTACTGTGAATCTTAGAAAAAAAAAAAAAAACCTGTACGCATCCGGGATTCGTCCGAAAATGCGAAAACGAGACACACACTTACACACAATTTATCATGAAAAAATGGTAATTTTTACGATATAAAAGTTCGTGAGGGTTTTTTAATCAAATTTACATCATGATTACAAAGATGAATGAAATGAAAACAAAAAATAAAGAAAAAAAACGAGATACGATTAAAATGGTAATAGGTGTGTTACTTTTTTAAAACGGACAATTGATATAAATGAACGTTTTTAATGCATTTGAGGTTTGTGATTTTAAGTTGAACGGATTTTAATATATTTATTGCGTATATTGTTTCCGACACGCGCAAAACTTGTACTTTTATACACGACTATAAATATTTATTGTTTGTTCATTGCCAAATATTATATATGATATATATATATTATATAAAATATATATATAAATGTAAAGAATGAAAAGTTACCATCACTTTATAAAAACACTGCCCCGAAACAGGATCTATCTGACAGTTTGAGGGTCATCATGTGATTGGCGATCGCAGTGTCGTCACCAATGGAACAGATAAATAAAATCATTCTGCTGAAAGCGCAACACGGGTTACGTCGACAATTATTTATCAGAACTATCGCGCAAATGCAATCTGCGAGCTGGCAAGCACTGCGAACACGATCTGCCATCGTCAATTGTACAATTACATAGTTTTAGATGTTTCTCTGTTGAAAATAACATAAGCCATTTTGTGTAACGGATCGGAGGATCAATATTTCAAATAAAGATTAGTATGAATGGAAGATGAATCTATTCAACATTCTTCACTATGTGTTTTTCTTCGACACGTTTATATCCAGTCTATTTCTTTATCTTTTTCCATCATCTGCACGCTGATTTCACATTGATTTTTTTTTTACTTTCGCTCAATATTTGAATCTAGTTTATTATTTTCCCTGTGAAATACCTGCGAGATCCTATTTTTCTCGGTTCACAATGTTGAATAGATTTAGTGACAAAACGTAACATTAATTTGGATCTCTTTTGACTTGATCTAGCTGTAATAAAAGAGGCAGCGTCATTTTGTTGTTGCGCCGAATTCTTTCCTCGCGAAGAGAGCTCTTGTTCGTGTTTTCAACAAAGTTTCAAGATCCCGTTTCGAGGCGGTAAATCGCTTCGTCGATAAAAACAAGTAGCCGAATCCAAATCGCCAAAAAAGCATAAAAAAGGAGCAGCACGAAGACCACGTATCATTGTGTTCGTACCGCGCACTTGTCACGTGTCTCATGAGAAAACGTTTCATTGTCAGCGAACAATAACCGTTTTCCTCCGCTATTTCCTCGACTTCCTTTTCATTTACACTTTTATCCGATAGATGTTTCAACAAAATGAAAAAAAAAACAAAAACTGTGTATGCATTTAAAATTAATCATAATAATATGAAATACTATTAAAAAGACAAAAAAAAAGACAAAAAATAACAATGATAATATTAATAATAATAATTAATATTAATAATGATTGTAATTTATATATAATTATTGATATTTAATATATACAGACATACCATACGTACATACATTCATAAGTATGCGAGCAGGCGCCGAAGTTGAGTGCAACGTTGAGACGGGTCAGGCAAATTCACAGCCAATTGCAAAAAAAGTATGTTCGACGAAAACAGAAAAAAGAGTTGGGACAATGTTTTGGTGGTTTTATGAATTGTCGAGCTTTGGACAATTTGCGTCATCATCAGCGTCGACGATTAACATTCATACGCCAACTAAGAGCTCATTTTCAAACCTGGATGGCGCAAAACGCCCCTCTTCTCATCTTCAAATGGAGAACCGCGTCGCTGCAGAATTTTGCAAGTGTTCAAATCAAGGCGGAGGTCAATTTGTAACCGGGCTCGGCTGGATTTACGCGCAACACAACAAAAAAATAAAAAAAAAAAAAAAAAACAACAAGAACACACACTTATACATCCACACAATAATCACACACATTATCAGCTATCATAGATTTGTATAGTTCGTTATGAATTTGTATGGTCTTTTATATATATACATAAAAATAATGTAATCTTATATAACATATAAATCCAGCTGAACTTTGCATGGATCAAGTCCGTGGTTATTAAGGCAATTTGTTTATAAACGTGAAATCATAGTTCTAAGTGCGAGCAGACGAGCCACCTGGGCTTGCAATCGAGCAAAAACTCGGGCCCGATTCGAGTCCAGGTGTCGGTCTGGTACAATTAAAGAAAAAAAAAAAAAAACAAACACAGCATAAGTAAGCGAAACGAGGAGAAATGTTAAGTGATTATGAAAAAACTGAATATCTTTTGTCTTATAAAGAGAGTCACCAATCACCGACGAAACAATTTTCTACGTCGTAAAAATGAATAAAAGAATTAATCGATCCTGTGTGAACAGCGCGGCGTATCCCCCTGTTCGACCCTTTCGAAACCCGCGTACGGACAATTTGTAATCCAATTTTTTGATAACTTTCTTCTACTGACGTAGCTCGTCGCCGATTCGCCGGCACGGCAAGCGTGCGATCTCGACCGTTTGTTTTCGTCAACTTCTGTTCGTTTGAGTGTATACCATTATATCGTGGCTTTTCTTTATCTTTTCGTTTATTTTTTATCAATTGTTATTATTCTTCGACATACTTTTCACGGTTTCCTGTCTCTCTCTCTATCTGACTCTCGATCCCCCTGTCTCTGACTGTATCTCTCTTTTATAATTGTCCCGGAGTGCGTTCACTGATTTGCGTTTCAAAAGAGAGATTACGATAATCTAACGAACACCGTAGGGTGTTATGTTATAGTCTAGCAATGAAGAAAGTAGAGTCGCGAGAGGACTAGCGTTATTAAGCCTCTAGTCATAGTAAGAGTAATTAATTCGAGAACAAGTGACCTGTGTGGTTTACGCTTGCAACTGATGCGTGTGCTCGTTTAGTCGACGCGGCTGACTCACAGGAGTTTCCTCGCCGGGGACCGAGACTCCCGTCGCAACACAGCAGCGACACGGATAGAGAGGGAACTGAGAAAACTCTGCTCTTGCGAAGCCTCATCGGGAGTTTTAAAACTGAATAAAAATATTTCAAAACAACTCAAAAAGTCATGCTGTCTTTCATTGCTTCGTATTGTATTTTATTTATCTCGCTTACAACTTGAAAGCTTTCGTTCGTGCAATTTGAATTTTTCACCGTCCGACTTAATCTTAAGCCTGGAGCAAACTCAACGAGGGGAGTTAAAATTTCAACGTGCCGGTGAATTATTCACCTGCATCTCCAGCTTCGAACGATCTATGCACACGTCCCGACGAATGCATCTTTTCCTCATGAGATTGGCTAGCCTTGATAACACCTTCATGCCAGTCGCCGGAAACGTTTTTCACGTCGATGTTAATGCGAGCTTGAATTTCATCAATCTGAAATTGATCTTCCATATTAGACTGATGCAGTTACTTTTTAATTTGAAACTTAAAACGATTGAAAAATAATTTAGTATTTCAACCTGAAAGATTAATAGTTATTTAAGACTGCTTCCGTTTGAAAATGAGAAAATTTTAAATCATAAAGTGTATTTTTTATTTCAAGCATTATGAAAGTTTTAATTGCAAAATGTGCTGCGTGTCTGGTGAATGAAAAATGTGAAAAACTACGTTTTAAATCGAATTTAAAAGAAAGTTCTGTTGAACCATTAATATGAAATTATTAATCGGTCACCTTTTGGTCACAGTTGATTTCTTCAGGAATAATTTCAATGAGCGACAGAGATATTTGCTTATCAGGGAAAACTTTCGTACTATCGTTATTTGACAAAACACTGTTTTCCTCTTCCAGATAAGAATCAATGACTTCGGAAAATTTTTCATCCTTCCCTACATTATCTCTACAATGTTTTTTAGGTAAATTTTCAGGTTCTAAAATAGTAGTCTCAATTTGGGTGCCTTCTTGGAATGTTTTTTCTAAAGGTATTTTTGAATATTAATGAACACATTTATTCTTGACCTTTAATATTTTTTCACGACTTAATTAATTGCGATTGGACGGTGTTTGGGTACCTTTTTCGTTCATAGATGAATCATGTTCATTCATCACTTCATCTTCATTAGTAACAACAACCTCTACCTGCTCTTTTGGTTCAAGACAACTGTCAGATATCATAGTTAAATTTCCATCTTCTGATTCATCTTCTAGAACATTATGAATATCACATTTCATTTTATCTCGCAATACTTTATTTATTGTTATATGAATGTATTATTACTTGTCTCATTTGAATTTTTCTTTGACGCTTTATCACACTCATCTTCAGTTGGAATTGTGGTTTCTTTATGTCCCCAAAAACCTGTCACCCCTTCATCACTTATAATGATATTGTGATTCTTTTCAAATTCATTGAAATTGGCATTGAAATTTTGCATGTCCTGACGAATGCTGCTCAATGTCTTGCATATTGAAACATCATCGTTTTCCTCGGCAAGATCTTTCTCTGAATCTGAATCGCTGATTGATGCACAAGAAGTCGATTTGAATTCCATCTGATCATCTGTAATTTCAAAACTGATTTTTTCAGAAAAACCAATTCAACTGATAGTAAACAAAATTAAATAATAATGGATTGTTTTGAGAAAAATATAATGGTTTCAAAATGGGAATAAAAAGTGATTATTTGAGTTTGATCTCGAAGATGAAGAAGAAGATTGATATTTGATTTATTATAAATTAAAATTGGCGGCCGGTGAAAAAGTCAATTACCAGTTCTGAAAAGGTTGGAGTACTCTTCGCGAGGTATTTCATCGGCTCCATTGCCAAAACGGTTTGAGTCTAAGGTACTTTTTGGTTGAATTTCTTCGACCAAAAGCTTTGATGGTCCCTCGTTTATGGCCGGCTGAAAACATTGTACAGAGCGTCATGCGATGAAAAGTATGCAAGATTTATCAAGTCTCATGTACCGAGGATAATTACTTGCACCATCCATGGCAACAGGACCTCGTTATTGCCCTGTTGGGAATCATCTTTTTCAGGGATCTCCGCGCGCTCATCACTTTCCACCCAATCTTTTTCGTCATCCCCTTCCTCTTCCTCTTGCTTCTCGTTCGAAAACAAGCCTCCATCGCACACCTTTTTATCCGGTAATGTTGATTCCTTGACAAACAGGTCGCATTTATTTCAATGCAAAGCACGAACTCTGTACCAGACCTTGAACAAACTAGTTCTTACCTCCTCGTCACTCATTTTTTCTTTCGCATACTCCGTTTTCAATGCTGCCACCACTGCTTCGGCATTTCGCGATGACTCCTGCGACTTTCTTCGGCTTATCAAAGCTTAAGTAATTCCGCAAACATTCAAGCGCATTTCATTCAAATTTTTTTGCTCTTTCAGTTATGTTTGTTTATGTTTTTTCAACCAAAAAAATTATTTACGTCTCATGCAAATAGCAACGTTTACTTTTTATTATATTTTTACTTTAAACTTTTGAAAATGAAAGTTTCTGTTTAAAATTGTTATGAAATAAAATAAATCAAATTAGACCCAAAATCTTTTACCATTCACGCTATCGTCGATACGTTTCCGTTCAAAGTCATTCCACTTTTTTCGTTCTGCTTTTTCTTCCACCAATCCACCTTTTTCCCTAAAGCATAAGAAATAGAACGTTTTTTCAATAAGTAAATATATACATCGTTAAGTAATATGTTCAATTGTATTATTGATGAAGTTTTTTTAAGTTTAATTTGTAATTAAAATTAAAATTATACCAAGCTTCTGCACAAGCACGATCAACAGGGAAAACTGGCCTGAAATCTAGGTAAGTCAACTGTTTGCATCTTAATATCAGAGTTTTGCGATAGTTCTTGATGCTTTTGACAACTGGATTGGAAGTTAGTGTCAGAACTCTCAAAGATTTCATATCGCTTAAAATCTGTAAAATAACAATAAAAAATAATTACCAGTTCAATTTTTCTTCAATAAATTTTAATGAATGTTTTTCATTCTGAAAAGAATTACATCAACTACATCCAGAGTATCAATATTATTATTTGATATATCCAAAACTGTAACATTATGAAGTTCTCGGAGATGTTCAATATCTTCTTTACTGTTCAAATAATTATGAGCTAAATCCAAAGTACTCAAATGTGATAACAAACCTATAAAAAAAATTAACAAGTTAATATAAAACTAGATTAAATTTAATCGAATGAACTTTTGACATGTTAAAAAGTGACGACCAACTTAAATTTTCTATTCTTGTGATACAATTGTGAGACAAATTCAAGTTGTCCAATTTGGTCAGACACTCCAGGTTTTCAATTTTACTAATAATATTGTGCTGCAGAAACAAACACTTCAATTCGCTCTGGTTTTCTAGATTTGCAATCTCTTTAATTCCATTGTTTTCTAACCAGAGACATTTGAGTCCAGAGTATTCTTCAAGATTTTCAATATATGAAAAACCTGAAACACAATAATATATTTAAAAGTTTTAAAAGTAATAGCAAGAAGTTTGTGCCTTTTTAAGTTATTAAAATGAACTTGCTCATTTCAGTTGAAACTGTTGCAAGTGCACACCTTTGTAATGTAGATATAAGACATCATTCAACCTAGGCGTCTGATAAAGTTTGTTTTCTCGACAGTGTTGCTTTAAATAAGCATTTGTCATTCTGAAATAGCCCGAGATAAATTTAAAAGTATTAATTTTAAAATACTACTGTTGATTTAGATTTTAGAATGATTTTTTGATAGGCTACCTGAATGTTCGATCTTTAGGATCTGTCGGATAAACTTTCCCTTTTATAATTGGTTTCCGTTCTATCAAAACGTCAATCTCCTCAACCTTAAAAATCAACAATTGATTTTATTTTTAAAAGCATTTATTTTCAACGAGTGTTCAGTGTTTAATTTAATTCAAAATTGTGCGTTTCATTCGAAATTTGGATGTTTTAAAAATCAATTTCTGGTATTTGTAATCACGATTAAAAAGCGTTGCTAAAACTAACATCAACTGTTGCTTCCTCCTCGATTGTTGAATTTTCCACATCGTCTCCAGAAGATTTGTCTTCCTTATTGATGGTTTGCGTTTCTTCCTCTCCGTCAGACATGTTTTCTTTATGCAGTTTGGTACATTTATCGAATTCAATAGTGTTCCTTTAAATGCGGATGTCATGACAACGTTCGCATTGTCATGGCAACGCAAGACAAGTCGATTCATTTCCAAGTTGAGAATATTGTTAGCTTATAAATACTATATTTATTTATATTTTAACAAATTTTCAGCTCAATAAATTAGTTGTCCAAAAATGTTTAATTGACGAATTTAGATCTTTAATTATACATATAGTTGTTTGATTATAATAATAAATATATAATCACTTTCTTAAACATAAAAAATCTCTTATTCTATTTTGTAGGCACAAAGAAATTAAAATTTAGCATTTCATCAAATCATGTCACGTATAAAATTAAAAAAAAGTTTGACGACTATAAATATAGTTCCATTAGGTAATTTTTTTGTCGTTGTTTATATTAGTTATGTTGAGATACAGAATGGTTTGGTGAATAACATAAAATGAATAATTGAAGAACTTCTTTTATAAAAAAAGTTGAGTTATATCGTCATTTTATATATAAAAATAAATGAACCGAGCACAATGGTGCGTTGAGGTAGGCCCAAATTTGAAAACTTTATGATGACCTCGGTTAATATTCATTCTTTGTTTTTAATGACATTGAAATTAGATTCAACATAAATTTTAATTCACATCCAGTTAGATAAAATTTTTAAGTTTGTCAGTTTTTTGTAATTACTTTTTCTTCAATTTACAAGTATCTTATCTGCTAAAATGTTTTAATAGTTTCGTGAGTAGATTCGCAAATTCATCTGATTTTTCATTTTATTATTATTTGTCCGCATAAATTCAAAATGAAACTATGTATACCGAGTTCTTTAATATCATCTCATCAATACCCATTTATAATTAGAATTCAGAATGTAGAATTTTGACAAGATAAAAAGACGTTAATAAATCTTCTCACATCAAATTGATTTTTAGATTTTCGGATTTACAATTTTGACAATCGGTTTTGATTTTTGAAATAAATAAAGCACAAATATAATATCTTTCGGTCGCGTTTCATGTTTTCAAATTGAATTGATCGTAAAGTTGGAAGACAGCACAAAAAATAAGAACAAAGTGTTTTGAGAGTTTGTCAAAAAATATAGTTGGGAATCTCGCTGATCAAGGCTTTTTGTTAATAAATGCTACTTTATTTTCATTCACCCTTGACTTTCCTCATTTTGTTGGATGTTGAGCATCAATTGTGCAGCTTAAACCCCACATAAAGATTTCCATCTTTGAACTGCAATTTTTCGACCTAAATGATTAAGACTGTTGCTTATTCATCAACCAGGCGTAGATTTAGTAGACGCGAATTAGTGCAGTTTTTGCACAACTCATTACAACACAGGTGATATAATTCCTCTAAACTGTGTATCCAGTCTTGTGAGTCTCGTTTGCTCTGGATCTTGACACCGTTACCTATGCACCAACATGTATAATATCTAACTAAGTAATCTGCATGATTGCTCAGCAAGCTATACAGGCTCTGATTAAAATGTCTTTTAAAACATACTTTGTTGTATAATGAGATTTTCATCTGAATTCCATTTGAATCAGAAGCAATTTTTGTCACCGGATATTGCAAAATAGTCTACTATGTATGAACCTCAACATATAACTTGAATAGCCGTATATACATTTAAAATTCATCATTATTAAATTAATTTTCTTACATTTATGTCTGTTTTTAATAACATTTTTGACTTTTGTTTTC
>JAAMPD010002452.1:0-14846 GCA_025266255.1 Trissolcus basalis
CCATTTATGAATAATAATAAATGGTTTTAAATTTTGGATAATCTGATTGACTGAATTGAATAAGCATACTATATACTGAATTGATTATTTGATATTCGGCAGAACTGCTGTTTTGCATGCTCGTTGAAATTTTCGTTATTTAATTTTAATCTGGTGAAATCAGCGGCGTGTAATCGCGACAAAGATGATGCTGCTGTACTTGACGAAATATCGGTTTTCGGATTTCGCGTGCTGTAGACATAGAGTGTTGGGTTTCTGTATGCTTCGAATTAGTAATCAGTGCTTATCGACATAATCGTTCTTCGTAAAGTGGCTAATCCTTGAACCAAGTTTTCCATAGAATAACGGATGTGAGGCTCCAATAATTTATTTTCAAGCGTTTATTTTGAATTTACTAATTTGGCGAAGGAAAATTCAATTACTTTTTAATAACTATTCTATAGGTTCATTTTTACTTTGTTTTATCTTTATTCAACTAATATTCGCTACCATTCTATAGAACATTTTTTAAATTCAAGTACAAACTATAGATTCAAAACAATCTCGATGAGAATTTTTACTTAGTTTAAGAAAAAGAACACAAATTCATGCAATCCCACAGGGATAAAAATATACGCAGAAATATATTCTAAATTTATGTTATTCATATAAATTGGATATATTTTTTTGATAAAATATATATTCATTTTATATATCATTAATATAACTTATTGCCGCTTTATAAATAATTTATAGATCACGTATATGTGAAATATACACGAATATATTTTGAATATATAAAATATATGTAAAATATATTTTGAATTATATTTTTGTCCGTGTAGGATTTAATCAACTTTATATAACAATTTACGAAAGGTATACGAATAAATCACTTCTTCTCGAATGTACTCATTTTAAGTATCAATCTCCTGCTGAGTTTGTGATTTAAACGCAACGACTGCTTAAAGGGCTGGTTAAACGATGAATTCATGTCGGGGTCAAACAAAGAGTTTATCCAAACGATATCCATACAAATCTCCCATAGAGACAAAAATATACTAACAATCATATAAAACATACATTATATAAATAAAATATAAATTTGCTTTAACAAATTCAATCTATTTCACAAATCTCATTCGATTTTTGTTTTAAATAACATAAAAACAAGATAGGGTTTTGACCCTAACTTGTATGCCGATTAGACGGGCATACCGTACATACTCTTTTTAATAAGACGCATGTTAATTGATGAATTTTTCAATGAAAAATTCATGTGTATACTCATATATTCATATATACATAACTACTGAAAAATTAATCGGCTAACTTTTAGGATAAAAATACCAAAAAACCCTCTTCATTCAATTAATAATATGTAAAAAAGCTATCAAAAAAAACAACAGTAAAGAGAGCTGCAAAATGATTTATGTCACATCTTTGCTCAATAGTTACATGATCTTTCCAATGTCTGCCATGACAGAGTAAAGGAAAAGGTAACAGAAATGATTTGGCTTTGTCCGTCTACTATCGAGATCTCTTTTCATCTCATTCTAAATACTTCTTCGTCTATGTGGTGGTATGTCTATTTCTGTCAGCACTTCAGTTTTGCTCGTAGCATTTGCTCCTGATAGAGCGTGGAGAGCGGATCCTATCAACGTCAGGACAATCTCATCAACCCACCTGTCCGCGAGACATTAACCGAATTCAACGTTTGGTTTCCGTTTATCCGTTGGGTTTACACGTTCGCAGGATTCGAGTAACGACATATAGCTCCGTACTACATTTTGTTCAGCTTTTGTCATCATCAATTCACGTTCGATATGTATTAATATCAACGTTTATAACTATCAGATTAGAAACGATTTTACTCGAGTTGATATATTGATACGCGCTTTTGAAATTGCAAGCTTTAAATGCGCATTAGATTTTTTCATTTAATCTATACTATTCTACTCGATTACGCACAGTTCATTGAAAACCTGTTAGATTATCTTTTTCTTTTCTTTCTACTACTCAATAACAATAATAGCTATGAATAGCTTATTATATATTTTGTGGTATATTATGAGGAATTCTAATTTAATATTTTTGAAAAATCGCTAGTTATAATTATTTTAGTATCTACTATTTGAAATGAGAATGTCAAACTTAAAGAGATAATAAAGCGCCGACAGAAGTGTTGAAAGAAAAGATTAACTCTCATAAGTACGTTTTTCATAAATACCTGTCTTTTATCTTTGTATGACTGTCTCTAACAAGTGAGTAACACCTGTCGTATTAATAACGGACCAATGTTTCGTTTTGTATTTCGTTCACTTTGCCAGATAAAGCCTGTGTTCATGTGGTTGGAATGAAAGAGTTCGTTCAGATACATTTGCACGATCTGCTTTACTCCCTGCTATCATATTTTTGTTGTATTTTTCACATACATTTTTTGTTCATTTTTTTTACCATTTAAATTTGAAAAAATACGTTACGGCTTTCTTCCGATCGTTTTTTGATCTAGCTAAAGTAACTGTTATTATTTTCTATTCTTCTAAAATTATTCATCAGTTTTCATCGAAAATTTGAAATTTTAAGTCAAGCCATTTCAAATTTTCTTTTTCTTAGTTGTAATTCCGATAAATTGATTCATGAAATATAGTAGTCATAAACAGAGAAGCTCATAGTTGAAAAAAAGTGTGTCAGAACATGAATTGATACACTCGAATGATTTTCAACTGAAGTGAATATAAAATTCTTTCAATTATTGCCCATTAAAAATGATTCACAAAATTTTTTAATACGATTGAGACTTTTAGGCAATGATAAATTTTTGTATATTCTGATACAAAGAACGTATTTTAAAACCATAAAGGGTTTTTAAAATATTAAATTGTATTAAATGCATCTCAAAAATATCATCGTTACATTGTTTTGAATGAATTCGAAGTGAATTAATGTTATTTTCCATTGTTAGTCAGACGTTTGATCTAAACACGCAAATGAATTATTAACTTAACAACGGCGAGAGTCTTTTCGATTTAGGATTTATCTATATTATTGTTGAAAGATTTTTATTTGTAAGCATACCTGTAATTCCGATATGATGTTTTGGTATTCAAATATATTTGAATCGCATTTATGATAAAAAGGTATACTTCCTACAATAAAAATTTCATTGAGACTTATTCATTTTAGCGATTGCTTTCAAAAATAATTTCATTTTTATATGATTCAAAACGATATTCTATCACAGAAGTGTTATTAACTGATATAATGAATGAGAATCGACAAAATTGCAACGTGTAATAAATGTATGCATATTTATAATAATGTATATTAATTCTACTGTGAATTTGACTGCCGAGACACGTTCATATAAACCATATCTATTGGTATAGTAATTATAATTGAAAGTAAATTCCACTTATTATAATAGTTAAAATGCTACAGGCTCATAACTACGTATCCATATATTCATATTAAAATGACTGCATTGCTTTATTAATTATACCGATTACTGATTGGAACGAATGATGAGTTTTGGTTAATTACTATTTTTATAAACCAATTAATAGTACCTATATTAAATATTTAAAGTAATTTTTTTTTGGTTTAGATTACTTTTTTCGATGAGTTGTAGTAAATTAATTATATGTATACAGAATAATTGATAATACAATTATTGACATAAAAATTATAGGGCACATTTTTAATTTTTTTCAGACATTTATAGTTTTTACGAAATATATTGAAAATTATCACATGTTTTTTAGCAATGGGACTCTTCTATAAAAAATTACGTTTTTTTAATATTTTTTGAAAAATATTTTATTGCAATTTCTTATAGATTGCACCTTTCTCTTTCACGTCACATTATTAGTTTTTCAATTACTGTTAAGAAAACATAAGAATTGAGCTGAGCGACACGATAAACAGAGCGTTACACAAAGTCTCAGGCGCGGTACTGTGGAAAGATGAAAAGCGGAAGAAAAAACCACGGAATGTTACTTAATTAGAAATAGTTGTAATCTAGACGTATGTGTAGCTTCTGACAAATTTATATATAAATTTTTGATCATTTTCACTATATGATGTTATAAATTTGACTGAAATTATAAATGAAATTCTGATAAGTTTAAAGGATAATTTACAAGATTTTTAAGATACGTCTGGATTACAATATGTTATGGTAATTTTTCTAAGTATATAAGTTCGTGTATACACAATACATAATATACTATACACAATACACATTATACTATGTTTACTTTATTTTTTTAGTTCGCTGAATGGTATAAATGTTTGTTTAGTTATCGATTCTCAGTTGATAAGTTTCCTTAGTTTTCAATTATGTAGAGTAGTCGGTGATTTTTTCTAAAAAAACTTTTTGACAGTTTTGTTTTTTAACATTCCATTCGTTGACATTTCACCGAACTAAACTTGTTTGACGTTGTTGAGCAAACAAAATGTCGAAAATGATAATGTCGATCAAAATATTTTATTATATAAGTAATTTCGATGGAAATTGTTTTTTTAATTGTAAGAATACTTAAAACAAATCGGTTTGAAGTAAGAAATTTGATAAAAGGTAACAATTATATATTTTTAAGTTTGTGTCAGTTATGACGTTGCTGCTTTTAACATTTTTTCTTAATTTATTCATGTGTCCATCAAATTTTTGTTTTTTTATTCGTTTTGATGAATCAATGAATTTATCAGGCATTGAATTAATGTTTTCAAACAATTAAAAAACGCGATAGATCATTAATTTTTTTAAGTCATTGACGACATGATTTTTTTTTTCTAATATTTCTCATAATGTGGGCCATAAAGTTGTGTGTGGCAAAAAATGTGGCGCTCAAATCTTGCGTATATTTTTTTTCAGAAAAAGTATTTTTGTGGCGTTGCCACAATCTCGATGAAAATATATAGCACATGATGTCTTACTTTGTGGGTCACAAAACGAAGCGTTAGACAAACAATGTTGCCACAAAAAAATTGGCGCGCGTTTCTTTTTCTTTAAGGTGATGCTGAAGTCGTATAGGTGCGACAAAGATAGCACTAACGATGCATCAATGAGTGCGAGGAAGACAACACAAGATTGACTTCTGCATCACCTTAAGGTGATGCATAAAGTCTGCTACCACAGAGTTAGGAACTTTGTTTATCAAAATTACATATAAGTGTTATCCATAATTAAAAAGTTGATGATACCCTGAAGTCGGACTTGCAACCAATTCACGCGTCATCGGTTTATTTTTGACAGGTCGATTTGTTTACATTCGAAATTTGACGGGTCACGGAAATTTGTCATTTCATTCAAAGTGAAAATTAGAGTGCGACTGGTCGTATCTTTTTTATAATAAAAAAGTGTGGTTCATTGGTTAATGTTATTTGTTTATATTAGACAGGTCGCAAAATTATACTTTTGATATTCAGTTTTGTTAGGAAAATTAAGAAAACGCAGGCGCACGCGCAGCGAGCGCCAATGTATTTTCATTCGTTTAGGAAAATTTTAAATTCGACGAAGGAGAGTGCGCGAAGCACTCGTCTTGGAAGAATTTGAAATATTCGTAATTGATTTTTTATGTTTACAATCCTGTTTTGGTGAGGTTTTTCTCACTTTGTTCAGTCCTATGATCACTTTTCTCCACCCCACTTCCTTCTTTTCATTATCTAATGAAAATGAAACAATTTCCATGTAATTAAGCTTGCTGTCAAGGTCAAACTCTCGATAATTGGAAGAAAATTCGATTACCGCTTGGATAGTTCGTTTGAAATCGGTAGTTGGCGATCAAATTCCTTTTTTTACATTCTAAAAAAGTAGCTTATTATATTAACGAAGCGTCAGTAGATTGCATTAACTGGATTCTTGCGCTTGCACGCTTCTCACATGTCCAACTGGTTCGACTCAAAGAACGCAAACCGCAAACTAATTTAACTGAAAACATCGATCATTATCATCGTCATAACACGACCATTGTGGCGCCACGTCTAGCTATAATTATTTGCTGTTCTCCCTAGTTGCGGTCAAGCTTGGACAATGGCATATTGAATTCAAGGCAAATTGACCAACTCGAAACTACGTTTCTCTCCAAAATTGCTCATTTTTCGCGCCAGAATAACTCCTGTTCAATCAAAACCATACACCTGACATTTTACTGAATTCTCTATCAGCTTGATCTTATCATTTTTTAATTATTTTTTTTTATTACCAACTACATGTCTCACAATCTTCTCACCAGTTTCGCAAAATTTTGTAGTCGAGCAATCTAAAGCTCGCGAATGTTGGTCTACATAAGGTCGTTATAGCAAAATCTTGATTGTTACAGAAATAAACAATTCGTTTTTTTTAATGGGCTCTTAATTATAAGCTATTAATTTATTATTAACTTTATTTTACTTATTATTAAATTACTGAGTTGACTGCTATAACAACTTTAAGGCGATGTCTAAATCGATATTGGAGTTTAAATTCAGAATTTGGCAAGAAAACCAAAATTTGATGATTTTACAAATTAATGATAACAAGTGTAATGAATTTAATATCAGACGAATGATGCGTTCGAGAATTATTAATAATTCTAAAACGTGATAACAATTAATAACCGCGGTTTTTCGACAATTGTAACCTACAAAAATCACGCATGAAAAACGCGGTCACTAATTACGATTGTATTCTACAATTGTACTGTACGTTTTATTCTTAGACAATCGTCTAAATATTCTTCAACATAACATATATGTTTATATTTGACAAAACGAATGTACCAATATCGGTAATGTAGGTTGCGTATAGACTTTGACATCCTTTTAAATGAAATTACTCGAACTTATCAAGAAAATGTCAAGTTTTTAGGTCCTCTGTGCGAAATGTGAACTAAATTTTGGTGTGGAGAATGTTGTTTGTGAGTGGAGAATTGAAATTGTTTTGATAAAACATGGGAGAAGGGTAGGCATTGTGTATGTTAATTGGAACTACATCATATCAGAACGGAGCGACGATCGATGCTCCACCGCGGACGTCAATCAATGAGCTTCCTCGAAAGCGCGCCAAGCTCTCTCGTAGCTTCGACGGAAATTACAAAACCACCTTGACGCCGGTCGGCCAGCCGCAGCATCGCTCCACAAAGAGCCAGTTTTATTGGCCGTTTTATTCGACCTCCGAGCATAAACCTCGAGCGTCTCCAGTGTTCAAAATTTCGAATTTACGTACTCGTGCGTAATTAGGTTGTAAAATTAACGACTCGTCGTAAACTTCTCGCTATACTGCCTCGACGCTACCGTTGGATCTTCGTGACTAATTTTGACCGTCCCTGTAAAGCTTATATTGAGTCTACCGAACGACTTTTTTTGTCGAGGTTAGGTTTTACGTTAAATAAACTCCGGTATAAAAAAAGAGACGCAAAAGTTTGTCCTTATCTGCATCTGAATCTGTATTCATCAAAATGGAAAAACGGCGCAAAGAAAATTTTCATAGGGTCAGTAATCTGGTTTGTAATCGAATCAATATTTGCCCATAACAGTTCGCAAGACGCTCCTATCCACAACCACGTACGGTATTCACATACAAGCATTTATCCTCATCATTCCAAACATGCGCACCGACAGAAACAGCCAAATAAATCAAGTTTCGTTTAAATTGTTATATTCTAACCTAACTTTTAGGTTATGTACAAATCTCGTTGCGTTCACTTGAATTGAAGCACGTTTCACCAAAGGAAAGTTGTTGGTAGATTCAAAAAAAATTGGAAAAAAAACTTGGGGAAAGAGGAAATGGTAAAAGAACGAGGTTAATGACGGTGGACAAAGTGGCGTTTAAGTTAAAAAAACAGCATGGTCAAGCTGGCGTTGTAATGCGCGTAACATCATCATTGGAACTAGTTGCCGAATCGATCGTCGCAAAGCTTAAAAGAGGAGCCGTACAGAGCCGTGTGCCACGCGACTGGCACTTGTTTCTTTGTAACAGTGTTCCCATGGAGACATAATTGCACAGTAACGACAAACACGACGTTGAGCGGCAAAAACGCGAACATCACCTTTCATCCTGTTTGCACTCATGGTTGACTTCACAATACAAAAATAAAAACCAGTCATTTATTAATAACATTTATCAAAACTGTTTCAACGATTTTCATTATATTTTTCAATGTGTCTCTAACATTTCTGAATATGTTGAAGAACTTTTTTATGGAAATAAATTAGAACAGCATATTTTTAATACACCATTCACATTTTATCAAACATATCAAAATACAAAAGTAATTTCTAAGTCCAGAAAATATTTTTACTATTCAGAAAGATCTTTTTAGGTGTGCCTTTTTACTAAATACACTAGTCTAAACATAAAACACAACACTTCTCATAAGAATAACAAACGAAGTGTTGCACGTTTTATTTTGACCAGTACAAATGACACTGACAGTACTTGACAAAACTTTTTTACTTATTTGTACTTTTTTTTTTCATTAACATTCTTGTAGAACTAGATAACATACGTGCTCTGCACGTCACTTGAATTTTGAATTATAATTATTTACAATAAAATTTATGTCAATAATTAATTTCTATAGCTAAAATGAAAAACCAGTCAAGTGTATAGGGTTTATGTATACACTTAGCTGGTTTTACCTTTTTGCCATAGATTTATTTATCGAAATAAGATTTCTGATTATCTGAAGATTTTGTAATAGAATTTTTATAAATGGGACCTATGAGGACAAAAAAATACGTGTTTTTTTTTAATTATATATTTTTCATACAAATATACAAAATATTTTTTTTCGATAAAATTCATAAATGGATTATATGTCGAATATATATAAGGATATGTTTAAATATAGAAAATATTCTTAAAATATATTATAAATATATATTTAAAATATATATTGACAAATATATGTTGTTTGTGTTACGGCCAAATTGATTTTATAATTGTTCATTATTCGTAAAGAAGTTCCTAGAGGATTATCTTAAAGAATGAAAAGAAATGATCATCACTCATTATATTCTTAATAATTGATTATTAAATTAATATTTCCACAAATAAATTATGATTAACTTATGTATCAAGAAAGTAAAAATTACTTTTTGTCAATTCAAATTATCCCGCGGATGAAAATTGACCAATAATGAGGAACGAAAGTGAACTTAGCTGATAATCGATTCGATTGCATGCACGATGTTAATCCAGGTTGCACTGAACTTTTTTCCCCTACATCGTATCTCAAGAAGTCCTAAAGAAGTTGATAATTTTTTTTAATGCCAAAATTATCGAAAAGCTTTTATTAAAACAATGGAAAATATTCCACAAGATTTTAGTAAATTTAGACTTTGAAAGTCTTCTGTGAAAACTCAGTAAAGTACTCGTGATAAGGTTACTCAAACAAACGGAGCTGATCAATTTTATATTACAAACAAAAAACAAATGCTAAATAATTTAATGTATTCAATGAGTTCAATTTTTATTGCAACAAAAAACAATTACAAAAAATGAATCGTAAAAAACTGGTAAAATTTTGAAACTGTTAGGTGTATGTTTTTTGGGTAGAATCGCACTCACGTTTTCTTTCATTGCATTATATTTATGAAGAAGAACAGTTAATTCGGAACGGATTACAACTTTACGTGTGTTTTCAGATCGGGTTTTTGGCTGAGCACTACTCTATGGCTGTTGTACGTTCCAGAGGTTGTTGCTAAAGAAAAAAGCAGGGGTTAAATTTTGATTAGAGTAAAAGTCGTAAAAACGCATTAAAAGAAAGTAGCAGAAACTCAATAAACTAAATTGTCGGTATAAAAATAATTTTGGAAAAGGGCGGAAATAACAAAGTAATAAAATCGTTGAGTTACTATTAAGAAGTATCTAACATCTGTGTCCGACATCAATTTTTTATTTAAAAATAATGACACAATTAAACAAACATACAATCATGACGAAATTTTTTGCAGAAATTCCTTCGTTTGTAACTTTTAAATATATTTTCATGAACGGTCGAGTAATTTTGGCAAAAAAGGAAACTGTCGATCTGTGTACTTTTAGTGTTGAGAAAAATGTATGTTTGGTGAAAACACGGTTCGCTACACCGACAAAAAAATCAGTATTTTGTACTACTCACACAGACAAAAATGTTTTCAAATATTCGCAAATATATATTACATATATTTTCTATATTTAAAATATGTTTGCGTTCTACATATAAGTCGTTTAAAAATTACTCATATTACCGCTCAATCCTATGACGGAAATGCACATTTTCAAGCCCGAAGTGTCCGGAATATGGGCATTTCATATGAATATGAGCATATCAATAGCCTCACACCCGCTTAAACCTAGGTGCGAAAATATATTTACATGTATATTTTTTCCCTGTGGGTTTACAAACTATATAAACACCGTAACTAAAAAAATATAGTGCAATCAACAAATGAAATTTTTCTCATTATGTGCTGAGGTCGTGGAAAATGCTGGATCCATGAAAATATTCGACATGTTGGAAAGTGTTGGTATCGAAGGAAACGGTTGATAGGATTGTAAACATGTTTATTTGGTCGTATAGCAAATGAGCAGATGACAAATGAAATGAAAAATTGAGTTTGTCATAGGGTTTTTATTCATTGGTGTAAGAAACATCGAATACGCAACAGATGTCCATCAATCAAAAAGCCCTCGAAATAAAATTGCGCCCTCATAAAACATACGCGAGCACTGGTCTGGAAAGCCCGAGGTATGGAATTAATGCGGCGTGTAGAATGCCGCGGATTCTGTCACATAAATCAGCCGAAAACATTTTTGATCCGACCCAATGAACCGGACCGTCTTTCATCGTTGACTCTCTTGAAACACTCCCGTGTCAATTAGTTAAACGTCCGCGACGGATGTAGTAACTTTGTCACGATCAAAGTCAGACTTCATTTTTTATATCTTTTCATCCTTCTGATTCGCTTCGTTTTATTGTAACGAATTAAATTGAAAACGATCAAATAAAATTAAAACAAATTGATCGACCGGGGGATCCAACGAGTTTACTTTTATTAACTTTTCACGCCCAATTACGTCAAGAAATTTTTTTTTCTTTTTGTCTTAAAACTTTTATAACCCGCTGTGAAACTATTTAGAAAATTGTTCTACTTTGAGCACGACGATGCAGAAATGTCGCAACTTATCGACCAGACACCTATCACTTTTCGGGGGTTTGTGACCGCGTATGTAAAATCGCTTCAAACAAAATGCAAATTACGCCCGGAAAGAAACGCCTGCGTTTGCAAAGATTTCAACTATGTCAACGGTATTTGCAAACTAACAACCAAATATTTGGGTCATAAATTCGGAAAGGATACACAAAAAAATTGACGTTTTATTATTTCATCGTACGAGTTTCTAACCAACCCATAGGAACAAAAATATACATTTATATTTTTCATATCAATATAAAATATTTTTTCGATGAAATTCATATTTTATTGATACAATTTATTTATATAATTTATTGTCGCTTTATAAATAAATTAGAAATGACTAATGTATAGAATACATACGGTTATCTTTTATTGTAAAAAAATACGTGAAATACATTTTAAAATATATATTTTCGATAGATTTGAAAATTTTTATTTCATTTTTGTAATTTATTTATATATATATTTATATAATTAATTAGCGCTTTATGAAGAATTTATAAATGTCTTTTGTGGTTGGCAAGGAAAACGAGGTAAGTGTATAGAGATTTCATATACACTTACCTCGTTTTTCCTACCAACCACGGATTTATATTTAGAATATATAAGGATATATTTTGATTTTATATATTTATATTTTTATTTTA
The DNA here is from genome assembly GCA_025266255.1 of Trissolcus basalis. Lineage (NCBI taxonomy): Eukaryota > Metazoa > Arthropoda > Insecta > Hymenoptera > Scelionidae > Trissolcus > Trissolcus basalis. Next base: position 11,793 of record JAAMPD010002452.1, read on the forward strand.
TTTTATTTTTTTATATTTTAAATAATTTATAAATCACTTACACTGAAAAAATGCTACCTTGAATCAAGTATGTTCAACTTGAATGAAGTAAAAAATATTCTCACATATATTTGAGAATATATATACTTGATTGAAGTGAAGTATGCTTAATTCAAGTAAATTTTTTCAAGTATATTATATACTTGATATCAGTGAGTTTTTTTCAGTTTATATGTTTAATATATAAAAATAATATTCTATATTATATATAAAAATATGAAGTATTTTTCAGAATATTTTTTTTATCCATGTATTAACACAAATTTTGAAAATTTGTTCAATATATTTCTTATTCATTTGAAATGAATAAGACAAAATGAAACAAAACAAAATGAAAATTTTGTTCTTAATAAAAGGTCAAACTAGTTTGAATGAATACAAAATATTAAAAATTATACTATTCTGTATGATGTTTGAACATTTTTAAAGTACTTTTCTTTTTATCCTCGGATACATTTAACAACCGCAGAATAATTTTTTTATGGTTAATTGAAACATGTTCAATCATTTTTGAATGTATTTAAAAAGTATATGTATGAAAATCGCATCGCTATAGTGGCAGTAAAAAAAGTGATCTTTTTCACATTACCGCCTGAAATAAAAATGCACTATTACATCATATCAAGTTGAATCATTTTGAATCATTATCATTGTTCTTCATTTGTTAAACACAAAACGCAAAACATTTGTTCTCGTTAAACATATTTTTCGTTGTGCGTGATCAATCATGTTTCCACCAAACAAACATATGTCCAACCTGTTGAACTTAATCAAACTTGATGTTTGAGCCAAGATTCCCAAACACATCTGAATTACAAATTCCATTTTTATTTTTTCTTCGTCACATTTGACGTTTTATTCAAAGTGTATTGACCCAATAGAAAATGCGACGAAAAATCAATGATTGTAATGAAAAAGCAACATCTTAACGAAATGTTTTCTCTTTTTTTCTAGAACTTTTCTAGAAGCGCTGCAGAGGCTGGTCCTCTGGACATCGTGAAACTTCGTAAGGGTGACAAGATTCTCAACATTTCCCTTCATCTACCCTCGAACACGCCCGACGACCCGTATGTTTTGCAGGTAATTTAACTTTCTTCGCTCTTTCTTTTGAAAATTGAACAAAATGTTTTTGCACTGGAAAACTATACCGGAAACGTCTGCACGATTTTGTGCCTCTCCATTCGTAATTGAAAAATTGAAAAAAAGAACAAAAAAAATTGTGAAAAAAAAGAAATTAAAAATTAACATTAATTAAACATAAACTGTAGAAACAAGTGTCTTAAATTAAGACACTTTTTGTAGTCATTTGTAAGACGTTTTTAAAGACTTACAAAATAACACATTGAATTAAGTCATTAGTGTCATAATTTGAGACGTTGAGTGTCTTAAATATTGAAAATTTCAAGACAATTTTACCAGTTTAAGACACATCTTTTGTTATATTATCATTTAAACATACCTATTGTTTTTAATATTTATAATTAATAACATATTAATTTGTTTGAATGATTTTTAATGAATCATTTTTTGGGGTCCTTTTAAACAAATTTAAATAATCAAAACTGACTTTGTCACTTGTAAAAAAAAAAACAACAAAAATTGTAAAGAAAAAAACAAATGAAGAAATTGAAATTAATTAAACATATTTGCGAGAGTGACGCATTTCGCGTGAGCGATCAATTTGTTTTGGGAAAGGTTAAAAGTTGGTCGCAAGTTGCGCGGTGATTTTCGCAAATGACGACGCCGAGCTGATGAAAATTTGTTTCAAGTCGAGTATACTAGTTTTAGTTCTATTATGGTAACTAATTACGCGGAGCAACTGTTCAATCCACGAGTTTGTGTACGCCAACAAAGTTTGAGTATCCTCGAAATCAAGTAACGAGATGTGAAGCGCGCAAAGCTTCTGTCTTTGTCCTTCCCCCTTCCCCCGTACCCCTGCTGGAACACGCGTGCCCTCTGTCGTCTTGTGCAGTTGCTAGGATTAATGCAAAATTAACGAGTAGTGCAAGACAATAATCATCAGCTGGGTGCCAAATAGTCGCTTGATTGGATTTATATTCACGATTAATAGGGCTGTTTCGTGTTAGCCCGACATTTAGATGATCCCCGATTGAACATCCACGTCATTTAAACATTAATTGGCATATTCAAATTTATGGATTTTCATGCTTGATTACATTTAGAACCAACTTGCTTAATTATTGCAAAATCATTGCAAATACTCTACTAACAATTCAAGATGATTGTTAACTTGTGTTGTTCCAAAAAACAGTGGATATATTACAAATAATATTCCTTGGAAAAGAAGATGAATCAAAAATTAAACTATTTTCAATTTTTAATCGTTTTGAATCATTTTTGATCAATTTTAATAATCTTTCTTAATTTTTTTTTCCAATCACTTCAAAATCATTAACTGAATTTAAAACAAAATATTGAAACTTTGTTTTGAGGAAAAATAATTTACGATATACTAGAGTTTAACCTACAAAACGAAAGCATTATTAGTTAATTGAAATTCGTTATTATTTTTTTAATCAATTTCCAACCAACTATGCTTTTTCCTTTTATTGTTATTTTCATTATATATTATTATTACATTATTAATATACATTAATATATCATATTATTATAATTACTATTAAGTTATAAATTAATAATAATATATTTTATCATCATACTTGAGTTATAATCTACAAAAAAAGAGTTGATTAAAATTCATTGAAAACTAATCATTTTTTCTAAAAAAGTTGATTCATCACTGTATCACTTCCCTGATAACGACATTCATGCACTGAAAAAAAATGATACCTTAAATCAAGTATATTCAACTTGAATGAAGTAGAAAATATTTTCACATATATTTGAGAATATTGTATATACTTGATTGAAGTAAAATTCGATTGATTCAATCAAAAAAGGTTAAAAAAAGTAAAAATATACCTGATTCAAGTGAAATATACTTAATTCAAGCAAATTTTTTCAAGTACACGCAAAGAAATAACCCACTAATAT
>JAAMPD010002453.1:0-14832 GCA_025266255.1 Trissolcus basalis
TAAAATGTGTTTCTTCTGCAATATCATTTTTATAATATAATTTGAAAATATTTTGTTGTTTGGGAGTCCTCTAACAAAAAAAATTTTTTTTCAATAATTGAGAATCGAACCCTAAATTTTTATGTGATAGTCTGATCTACTGTCCAACGATCCATTAATCTTTCAAAAGCCATTAATTAAATTCTTCTATTTATGTATCATAAATGTTCATCTAATTTATACTACGAAATAATTATTAATAAACAAAAACTTTCCAACCCATTTCTAACGATAAATATCTAATTTAACAAATTGATATTAACAATAAAATATGTAAACATATTTCGTTGAAGTTGAACACAATGAATAATAAAAAAAAAGAAAGATTTAAAATAAAAATGATAAAACCAATTTAATTAAATTGTGTAAAATGTTGGTGGAGTTATTGCAAAATGGATGACAAACCATTTTATTTGCCTTGACGGAAAGTTGGTGCCTTCATCTGAAATAGCATTTTGTGTTATGAATTTGGTCCGAATAATTGTTGGAATTGTACAAAATCGGCTAATTGGGTTGCTCTAAATGGATTGATCGTCCAGCGAAGCCCTGAGATTTTGATTAGCATGCAAGCCCTTATAGCCGGGCCGTAAGTGAGCCCGACTCGGAGTGACGTGTAACAACTCTCCGAGGACTATATGAAATTCCTGGCGTTTGCCAGAGAGACTCGCTATTAATGAAATCTGTACGAATTGAATTCAATATTTGGCTCGGACAAGGATGAAACGGTTGCATTATATTACATCATGAAATAGTTCTAACCCACTTCTCCAACACTACAGGCCGAATAGATCTCGCACGAAAAGCGGTTTCCCCCACCATTTTTTTAAGTTTTTTTCTTCTTCCTTGGATATTTCAATTAGGGATTGGCTATAGTACATTGAAACTTAAATAATTATCCAATTAGTGGATGAATTTTGAACGTTAATTTTGGTTCCTAAATTTATAGACTAAACATGCTCGAGAAAGCCCGATAGGAGAGAGAGCATCTCATTAGAACTCTCTGGGTGTTTACTCGAGTGCCGCCGGTATCCGCCATCGGACGTATTAATTAAAAAACTCCAATCCCGCAGAATCACGAATCCGTTTTCAATTGTTTAATCCACTAAACTTTCGGTCCGATGGTTTTTTGCTCTCCAAACAGATGATGGTACATTGTCGTTGATGGCCTCCCATAACGTCGTGCGTGTTTGGCAGTCACCTAATAACCCCAGGTGCTGCATGTCCATTGGCCGAAATTGGCTCTTTAAAGTAGACCATTATATTCGTGACTTTGCAATGAAAACGATGGTGCCACTAACATTAACCGACCAACCGATGAACTATAAACATTCAATATTTTCGTTTTTTTTCAATATTTTATCATCAATTATACAAGATAAATATATAATAAATTTTATTCATTTTTTTCGAAAAAAATTTTATTTATTAAAATTCATATTTTTATATTTTTTTTTATTTCAGAATTATTAAACGTTTCAAAATGAATCGAAATAAATTAAAAAGAATTTAAGACGAATTGAAAGTGTCCGATATTTCCTGTGTTTAAATATAATTAATTTACTTGTTAATGGCTCGGGGAATAAAGAAGTTTTTTAAAGATATCATACGGGTCGAGGGTTCGAATCCTCACTCCAAGTTTTTCTTTTTTAATTTTTTTTTTTAAATTCACACACCCAATAAATATAATTTTTCCAATAAAATTATGGGTAATATATTATGAATATAGAAAATATGAAATATAAAATATATTTTAAAATTTATTGACTTTCAAAATAATATTTAAATAATATAGTAGAATTTATAACAATTTTATTTCATATCCATTTTCAAAATTATACTCACTTACGAGACTCTGAAAATGAAATTCTGTCTGCAAAGAAAAAATCGTTTTATTGATGAGATAAAAAACGAATAAAAAAACAGTCGAAATGTAGAAAGTGTAGGTTCCTTTGATTTTTTTCAAGGTTACGATGAAGAAGTTGTGAAGTTACTTGTTCTTTGATCTGCAGTCGACTTTATGATTTGCAAAATCCTTTGGCCGGCGGGTTCTTTCGTTGAAAATTTTTTTCCGTCCGTCCGTCAGTTTTGCAAACAATTTTTGCAAGTCTGAGAAAATGAATAAAAGTTGAATATTCAGCACGATAGCCAAAGTGGGTGAAATTCAATCAAATATTGATAAGACCAACAAAATTCAACTGGAGCCAATAGTTTGTACAGAATATGGATAGAAAATTGGAAGGTCGTCGAATATTAATGAAATAATAACAGAGTGGCCCCGGCTTTGGGAAATCGAGCTTGCATGACAAATACGTTCAAAAGTTCGATCCTCTTGAAAGGGACGGATGAGGAATAAACAAGGGACAAAAGAACGGGACACGCGTGTCGGCGAATTATCTGCACGTGCACGTCACAAAATTGTACCCGCTCCTTTGTGCGACTACCTGGTTTATTAAAGATTTAGCAGGATGGGAAAAGAAGGAGTGCTCCCGGCAATAACTTTTTATTTGGAGAGAAAACGACTTATATCCCATTGTCAATTGTCTCCGAGGCTGCTTGAGAAGACGGAATTAGCGCTAACCGAGAGGAGCACATTAAAATTCAATCGTCTCCTTTTCGTTGCGGGATAACGTGTCGAACTCAAAAATTTAACTGCTTTGGGAACCCAGCCCCGATCCTTAGTAGAATAAAAAATTCAATAACTCGACGGAAAAAAGGAGAATATAAAAAAATCGATGCTCGTATAATTCTTAATTTTTTTTAATGCTGAAAATATATTCCAGATTATTTCAGGTATCATTTTTCATTGAAAAAATATTTTTGGAAATTTTTCAGTTTTAAAAAAAAATGTCAGTTTTTCTTTTCAATTGACATGTTATTAAATTTAGATTGTTCAAGAAGCATCAGCTATTCTAAAGAAAAAATGCCACGGGTGAGAATTAAATCCCGGCCTTTATCTCTTTTAATGAAAAATGAGATTTTTTTATCCCCCGAGCTATCAATTCCACTTTTAAATTTTTAAAAGCTTCACAATTCGCAAACAATTCATTGTCGTTTTTAATTATAGTTTGTGTAAGTAGCAAATTTAGCAGATAAAAAAGCATTTTAGAAACACAAATTAAACCAAATTTGGATTAAAAAAAACTAACTCAGTAAGATTTGAACTCTCGCCCCAATGTTTAGTCGAAATTGGACATCTTAATCCCTCGAGCCATCAGTCTAACTTCTTGAATTTTCAAAAAGTACATGATTTTCATACATCTGTCCATCATTTTTAATAACAATTTTTATAAAATTTATCTACAAAACATTTCCAGATAGATTTTATTTATAAAATCTTGAAAAATTATTCAATTTAATTAATTCAATTTAAATTTAAAACAGATGTTGATAACGGACAAAAATAATTTGAAGCTTAATTAAAACATAACCTCAAAACTGTGCGTTGCGTAAGATACAGAGAGTGAAAGCCGAATCCGTTAAACTGAACCCGAAAGTAAGTTAAATTTTGGCCCGTAACTCAGAAGAGAATCAGATAAAACCGCGGGTACAACATTTGTCGGGAAATTTATGGCCGATTTATGCAAGCAAAAGGTCGTAGAAAATGAACTTATAATGTATGCGTAACCTCGAAAAATATATCATCAATACGCAAGGCGAAATTAATCGATTACGGTTGCGTGCCAGTTCGAAATCTCAGATAACGCATTCGATGCGCATTTTAAACAACGCGGCCCACCCTCTTGGCTTGATTTACAAAGACTACGCACGAACGGACGCCAGATGGCGCTTCGCTATCTCGGCCATCCGATCCGTCACGTGACCCTTCGGCATACGATAACAAAACGTAAGGGCAATCGCGAGAGAGCCGTCTGACAAATTGCCACGAGCGATCATTTTTGTTGTGTCATGCCAAGTTTCACGTCCAAACCTTATCACAACTTAATTGGTCGTGAGCCGTGAGAGGTTAATTAGCAGCATGTTAACCGAGACAGTCGGCTTTTAAATGTTGGCAGCAGTGCGAGTTCGCCGAAAGTTTGGCCCCGGGGAGTAGAACGCGAGCGTTGTCTTTGGGTACTGGTGTCCTTTCTGGGATGGCTTTAATCTGATATACGTTACGATACTCGAGGGCAGTCGAGTTCGCAACTCTGCTAATGTTCCCTAATCAACAACTAATCTCAGGCCATTCGAACAATTACCCTTATCATTAATACATTTTTTGTCAACGCCACGAACTAGGAACCCAGTAACCAGTGCCGACCTGTTCGGAAATTCAATTTTTCATTCATTTTGTCGAAATTAAAAATATGATATTCTGATATTAAATTCATTTAGAGAGTGCAATATTGAATAGGTTTATATAAATAATTTTTCAAATTGATGGTAAAATGGTCGAGAAATATCCACTGTTTGAATTTGGAAAAATTTAGACTTTTGGCTTGGGGGAAACCTTGTTCCATCCGAAAAATGAGGGGCGAGGGTTCAAATCTTATCTTTGAAAATTTTTTATTTATTTAAATCAGTTTTTAGGTATTTGACTATAAATAACTATAAATTTGAATATTATTTAAAATGTTTGAATAATATGTTAAATTATTATTTATCGAACAATTACCCTTATCATTAATTTTTTTTTCATCGGTGCCTCGTATCAACCCTGTAACCGTGCCACCTATTCAATAATTCAATTTGTAATTAATTTTGTTGAAATAAAAAATAGGATATTCTGATATTAAATTCATGTTGAAAGTCCAACATTGAATACGTTTCTAAAAATTATTTATTAAATCGATGATAAAATGATCGAGAAATATCCACTGTTTAAATTAAAAAAATTTGAACTTTTGGCTCGGGGGAAACCTCATCCTATCCAAAAAATCAGAGGTGAGGGTTCGAATCTTACCTTCGATTTTTTTTTTATATTTAAATTAGTTTCTAAGTATTCGATCATATATTTTTTAATAATATTTAAATATAATAACAATTCTCAATTGTATTTAAGAAATATTTTGAATACAATAAATTGAAATTCGTTAAATGTAAGAGGAAACTGACAAAAAAAATTGAAAATACAATGTGTAATGAATGATGAAATCTCTGGGATTTTAGAAACGAGTCAACAAACCGCGAGAGATGTTAAATGTGTCCGTGTTTGCGTCGGTATATGTATTTTCGTGTTTGACGTGAGATTCTATCACGGGGCTCGACGTAAGGGCTGTGCGATAAAGGGCGCTGTATTTTAATGCGATAGCATAATGCATATGCGAATATGATGTTTCGAGCCGCTTTATATAGATAAGCCCACTCGTATTTCACCATCCACTCTCGAGCACATCTTTCGTGTTCGAAAAAAAAAATTTTTTTCCTTCTTTTTTTTTCCAAAACTCACTTTCCCTACGGACTTGATCAAACAGCACTCCGGTAGGACAGTTGAATCACATCTATTTATCCTCAAAGGTACGTTTCCCTTTCGGATAAAATCTACAATGTTTTTGACGTCTGAAAAAAGGTATCACAAAAAATGCAGCGTTATAAAAAAAAACAATTAAAAAATATGTTAGTTTTTCATTTTTTATTTTCTGTTTATTGTTTAATTTCGTTTTTTTTTCAAACGACAGATTTTTCAAAATCATTTTATTGTTCAAATGATTTCACCGAATATTATATTTGTTATTAATATCTGTCGCAGTTATACATTAGTTTTAATTGAGTAAAAACGTTGAGTTACAAAAAGCCATTTGCTACAAATTGAACATCATAATGCAACAATTTCTGCACTTTTCGCTTTTAAAAAGCGTTTTCCATTTAGCCTTTAATTCTCAGCAGCATTAACGAGAAACCATCGAGGTATTTTTTTTTTCTTCTTCTTTCATTTTCACTCCTCTCTCGCGCCTTTTTTGTCCGATGTTTCTCCTTTCTCCGATTCAAACGAAATAAATATTTTTTTCACATGACAAATTCAGATGACTCATCGGAGCATATTCTTTTACTCCTCTCATTAGCAATTTTAATTGATAACAACTCTTGGAATCCGCCAGTTTCATCAAAAGTCTATGTGGAGGAAACAAAAATAAATAAATGAATCAAAATAAAACAGTTTACAGCAATTACCGAATGTCTATCGAATGCTCTCAATTCGAAGATACACTTTCCCGGTGTAAATATAACAGAACACAAAAATATCTAACATTCCTTCGACCAAGTTCGTGCCGATGAAACTGTTGCGAAAAAAAACGATGTTTTCTTTTTTTTTGTTCGATACACCAGGAATATTGTTTCATCATCACGATAAAAATTTTTTAACGCGGGTTGTTTAAATTTCTCCATCGTATTTACTCGGAAATTAAAGCCGAAGTTCGATTTACCGGAATATCAACAATGATTTTAAACCGGGGGGAGGAAAAAAAAGTTGACATTTTTTGGCGGAAGGTTGGACAGGGGGAAAAAAAATATAAAAATAAAAAGCGGGTAAATCGAGTGAAAATTTTCGATGGAAAATAATGAATGAATAAAAGGTGAATTGAAAACAATAATGTAGTCTGAGGGAAAAAATAAAGATGGGAGAATATGAGTGAAAGAAAAATGGGAAGTCTTGAAAATCGACTGTTGGCAAATAACCACACGAACGACAAACAGCCCTTGTGCACTGTTATCTCGTGATGAGTTATGAAAATTACATGCTCCGATGCTCGCGCTACTCTTACAAAAGCGTAGCGCGCGTAGTAGTTCTTCTCGATGCGATTATATTAGCGTAGATGAATTTAGCCAGGGACAAAGTTGACGTAATTAAAAGGGGCGTCGTCCTGCGATTCTATGAGTCAACTCGTTTTCGTCTTTTGTTATCCTAGAAACTAAATAAAATGTGAAAAATATAAAAAAGATAACAAAGTGAACTATAAAGTAACATGACAAAAACAAACTAAAAAAAACTAAAATAAATAAATAGAAATAAAACTGAAAGCAAGGGGATTTCAAAAACATTTTTAACTGAAAATTTCTATTTCACATTTTGTTTGAATATTTTCAAACATTTCCGATTGTGAACATCACAAACAAAATTTTGCCGAAAAAAAGAATTTTAGTTCAATTTACATTGTCAAAGTTGGTGGAATGTTTTTCTAAATTTCTCATTTTTTTTAATGTTCAAAAACAATTTACTAGCTGGAATTTTCTGTGTGTAATTTTTTTTACGGAATTTTTGTTTGGTGTCCCCTTAAGAGACACTTTCCGTTCGACCATCCGAGTGTCAATTCAGGTATGCGTTCGGAAATCGAATGGCACGGGAAAATTAGAGCGATCGACTCCTTTTAATTCAACCCTCGAGCGTTTAGCAAATCGCGATGCGATTAAATTGGAGCTTAAACCGTCCCGTGGGCAGCGAAATTTTGTTATCGCATATGCGATTCTCACTCGCCGGCTAATAAATCGAACTCTACCCAATTCGCTCTTTTCCTCTTGATTAGTCCTTTTGGTCGAGCCTTTCGCCTGACCCTAACTCGTCACCAGATTACTTTTCGTTCGTCCAATTCAATAGACGAAAAGTCAGAAAGAAATCGACCTGGAAATGTCAACAATTTTGTTATAATTATTTTTATCACATCGTTTTCTGCGATGGCTTACTGAATATTATCAAAAGAAAATTTATCAAAAAACGATGGTAAAATGTCGGAAAATTTTCGGTTTTTTGAAATGGTAAGAATTGGATTTTGGGCTTGGGGGATGAAAATTAGTTTGAAGAAAAATAAGGACGGGGGGTCGATTCTTCTTATGGTTTTTTTTCCTATAAAGAAAATATTTGATGGGATTTTAAGAAAAAATCGACTTTAAAATTAATATTTTTTTACAATTTATTATTAGAATTATTTTTCCCAATACTTATTGAATATTTAACAAAAATTTTTATTAAAAACAATGGTAAAATGTCGGAGAAATTTCAGTTTTTTGAAATGGTAAAAGATTTGATTTTTGGCTCGGGGGATGAAAATTATTTTCATAAAAAAATTAGGGACGGAGGATCGATTCTTCTTGAAGTTTTTTTTTTTCAGTTTTTAGACTGAAGTATTTGATAGAATTGAAAAAAAAATCGGACCAGAAAATTCAAACTTTTAACAATTTTTTTATTAAAAAATCATATTCCCAAATAATTGACCAGATATTTTACCAAAAAAATTATTGAAAACAATGGTAAAGTGCCGGAGAAATTTTAATTTTTCAAAATAATAAAAATTTGATTTTTGCCTCGGGGGATGAAAATTTTTTTCAGCAAATAGGGGACGGGGGATCGATTCTTCTCACAGGTTTTTTTTATTTTTTTTTAATTTTTTTATTATTATTGAATTATTTGACAGAAATATGATTACTCAAAGTAAAAAGGCAACTTGATGCAAAATAAATTTGATCTTTTTTTTCTCAATTACAAAGTGTGGCAAAGTAGTGGATGTCTATTGAAAAAGAATGACTAGGGCGGGGGAGTGAAATAGTCCTTGGGGAGAGGTCGGTAAATATTTGAAGGAATCGCGTTATGCGATGCGGTTTTCAGACGGGCCCTTATCCGCCGGGGGATTTGTAATTTATTCAACGCGCATGAGTCACGCGAAATTATTCGACACGCCGATGCTTATTCCGGCGTTTTATGGACCGCGCGCGTCGCAATATATCAGCGCGGCCATCTTTGCCCCAGCATCCTCGATCACGCACAACGCGCGCTCACTCCTAAGCTCAATTATCGACTAATAAATGCAGTTAACGCAGCGCCACCTGCATAATGCGAAACTTAATAAAATGCATTTCACACCCGACGTAATTGTGCACTTCAATCCTTCCCTCTCACTTTATTAATCACTCAACATTAAACGTTCTTTTATATTTTTTTATTTCCCTTCCCCCTCCACTTTTTTTCTTTATTGACACTTCACCATATTATTTTTTCGTGGAACTGTTATGTTTTCGTTAATTTCATTTTCGTGGAAACTTTTAACGATTCTCATAACTATTCTAACTCAGTTTATTTCCCATTCTTTTTTCTTCTTTAGGTAAAAAAATCAATGACAAAATTTACATATTTGTTTGGGAATGTAAAATTAAAATTTGACTTTGAGAAAAAATAAATAAATATTTGGTTGGGGTGGGGAAAGAATTGTTCAATATTGGAGTGAGTTTTTTTTTTTTTGGAAAAGTGTGACTTTTGAAGAACATGTGTGAAAATTAAACATGTCCCCGGCATAGAGTCGCGAATGTCCGGCGAGATTACATTTTACATTAGTGGATAAAAGCTTGCTTCCAATTTGTCGCAACGCACTCGCAGTAATTATACCAGAATGCGGTTTTTTGTCGCGGGCATTAGATGTCACGGTGATCTTTTCACCTTTGATGACTTTGACCCTTTGCAAAATCTATAATTAGTTGCGTGCTTTTTTCGGCGAAACATAATTAAAAAAAATTATCACTCTAAAAAAGAAAATACCTTAACAAAAAAAAATTTTTTCAAATAAAAGAACAAAAAAAATTTCAAAATGATAGAAAAAAAATTAAAAAAGTAAAAGAACAAAAAAAATTTAAATAAAAAAAATTTTTTTGTTCAAACAAAATGAAAGTTGTCTTGATAGCTGTGTAAGAATTGGAAAGTTTGAGAAAAAGTATAAATTTTGTAAAAACGCGCGCATGTGTCGTGAACGATTTGTTGAGGTGTATAATATGTGCGGTGGACGCGGGCCAAAATTGAGTTAACATTTGCCAGCATCTGCGACAAATTGACCGGCGAGATTCCGGCTCGACGTATGAAATCATTTCGAATGTCATTCAGGCATGTGATAGCGATGACACGCTGAATTACGCGAGAAATGGCGTTAACTTTCAATGACACATTACGGTCAACGAGAATCATCGGGTCATATCCGATTTTATATCCCATCTTTTATGCACCATAGGTGGGTCTACATTTCAAATTTCTATTTACGTTTCCACATATGCACTCCGTCATACCTTGACCCATATATAATCAGCCATTACTCCATATATGAATCTATCTGCTCAACCATTTTATTTATATATAAATATATAGTATAAACTTATATATGGATCGTTAACTTAATTTTTGTTATCAGACATTTTGATATCAAAATTGATTGATATGAAATTTTATTTGATGATTGATATATGATTATTATGACTTTATATCTTGTTATATATAGACCCAAATATGAATCCATATCTAGGTTAGTTGTATTGTGTATGATGATATATAAATCTATCTGTAATTATATCAAATATCAAACATTAATTTATGTAGAAATATATGATTTCATATATGAATTCGTATTCCCATATTGCTATCATTATTATCTATGGTCATTAATATATATATATTTTTTAATTCTATCAAATATTAAATTTTCATTCAATATTGAAACATACACCTTCATAAATAAATCTATTCATTTATTGATTAATTTTTATAAAAATATATATAACAAAGCCTAACATATGAATTTATATATAACTTTTGTTATTATGTATATTTAAATTTATTAATACACTTGCCCGAAATTTTATTTGTTGATTCATTCATTTTATACATAAATTTATATCTAGTTATATGTAGCCCCAGATATGGATCAATATATAGCTATTGTCATTATATGAATAGTAGTAGAAAAATTTTATACATTACCAAGTTATAAATACATCCATACATTATAATGTTTCCATAATTCACAATATATTGATTTAATATAAAAAAAAATAAACTTCATATATGAATTCATATATAATTACCAATAGTTTATTACTTGAAACGATGTAATTTTTTTTTGTTCAACTTTGTATAAGACATGGGACAAATGTGTGACATTTGAAATGGACATTTCAATTCGGGTTGGATTAAAAATTGATATTCCAGTTGTTTACCGAGCAATTTGTCGTCGTCGTTGAAACTGGATGTTCGGTTGGAACGAGACCTTTAACCCTCGGCCGATCCGGCCCATTAGGCGATTAAGGTGCTGCGCCCCTTTGAGACACACATTTTTCTATCTCGGTGGAGAGTTTACGAAAATATTGTGTGTGCCGCCGGGTTGCGCGCTAATAAAGGCCGGGCTATTTGTCGACGGGTGCGTATTAACTGATACGCGTAATGTCGCGCGGGGCGTAACTCCCAACGCTCGCCCTTTGTCCGGCGAATTGCTCGACGAGAACGCCCCCACCCCTCCGGCGAGATGCCTATTCTTATTTCACTTCTCTGGGCCGCCCCGAATTGTTTCCCCGCGTAGAGGGCGTCTCCGCACGTGTAGTCCCGTGAAATTGAACGGTTTTTCAATTTGCGACACAGACTGTCGAAAAATGTGCCCGCCGGCGATGAGAAACAACAAAATAAAAAATGGCGCCCCCCTCCTAAAACATTCTGCCAAACAGACACAAATGTTGATCAGTTTTTTTATATTTGTGATTATATCGAAAAATAAATTCAGGAACATTTTTTTGACCAGTTTAATAAGTGGGGGGAATTTCAAAATGTTCCTAGAAATGGGGAAAATTATATTTGGAAACAGATCTAAAGATTTTTTAGTGGGAAATTGAAAATATTAAAAAATATTCTGTTACACAGACACAAATCTTATAAACCGTTTTTAATATTTGTAACTTGATCTAAAAAGAATCTAGGGAAATTATTTTGACCAGTTTAATAAGTGGGGGAAATTTTAAAATGTTCCTAGAAATGGAGAAAATTATATTTGGAACCAGATCTAGAGAATTTTTAGTAGAAGATTGAAAATATTGAAAAAAATATTGTGTTGAATAAACAAAAATTTTGAACCGTTTTTAATATTTATAACTTGATCGAAAAAAAATCTAGGGAATTTTTTTTTTACTCATTTGAGAATTGGGGAAATTTTAGAAATAACCTTAGGAATAGGGAAAAATATATTTGGAAACAGTTCTAGGAACTTCTTTAGTAGAAAATTAAAAAATAAAAAATATTCTGCTAATAGACACAAATTTCAACCAATTTTTTTACATTTGTAATTATATCAGTGAATAAAACTAGGAAATTTTTTTGACCAGTTTACTAATTGGGGGAAATTTTAAAATGTCCTCAGAAATGGGGAAAATTATATTTTTTAGGAAATTTTTTAAGTAGAAAAATGAAAATATAAAAAATATTCTACTATAAACAAACACTAATATTACATTTGTAACTATATCTGAAAAAACTAGGAATTTATTTTTGACCAGTTTGAGATTGGGGGAAATTTTAAAATGTCCTTAAGAATTATATATGAAACCAAATCTGGGGATTTTGTAGAAGAAAATTGAAAATATATAAATGTTTAGTGTTTTTTAAGGATTTGATTGAATAAAAAATGCAATTTCTGTTGTTCTGGGAATGGGATGGAATTCGATTATTTGTTCTGAGATTGGATTTCCATTAGAAAAGAGAGTTTTTGAATAAAAAGACAATCTAGGGACATTTCCCTAACAGAATGCAGGATCCTTGGGAATTAAAAGGAAGTTATACGAGCCGGAGATAATAAAATGTGTTTATGCCGTGACACAGGCGCTCCCTATCAACGATTGCGCTTTCTGTTGCCCTCCCCATCTTGGTTTTTATCTGCAATCTATAGATTCGGATAGACTATTTATGATGTATGTGCGGCACGCGGGCGCGCTTCTTCCCCGTCGGATCTGCCCTGTTTCGTCAGTCGCGATAAATCTTGACGGCAGCCCCTCCTCTCGCTCTCTCTGCTGTCCCTCTTCTTCTGCTGTCTCTGCGTACCCTGGGAAACAGGAAAAGCTATCACGAATCACCAGAAATTAGTGCATTTTTATGCTAAGCGAGTACCGGCTGCCGGATATCACGGTGCTGCCAAATTTTGTTTCTTGACAGCCAATTCAATTTTGATTCTACTTAACCGTTTTTTTTTTTTTGCTAATCTTCTTCTCTTTTGTTTTTTCTTTCCAACATGAGTTTTTTCAATTAGGAAAATAATTTGTATTAATTATTATATTACAGAAAATTTTAATGAAAGTTTTGTGGTTTATAATTTTCAATATATTTGTGGTTTATAATTTTTAATATATTTGAAATTGAATTACTTTTTTAATATTTGTTGTGATTTTTTCTAGTTACGAAAATTGTACCTTAGATCGAATTAGAATGAAAATTCTGTAGTTTATAATTTTATGATTGATTATTGGATTGATTTTTATGTGATTTTTGAAAAATATTTCGGTAATTTTTCTAGTTTTAAAAATTGTATCAGAAATAAATCAAAATAGGAAATTTTTTGCTAAAAATATAAATTATATTTACAGACATTACAAAATACAAAAATTTCCCTGGTTTCAATAATCATTTCTAAGAATGTTTTAAAATTTCACAATTCCTCCACAAATTAAAACTGATTATAGAGATATTTTTCTCAAAGCTCTGAACTCTTTCTAAAATTCAAAAGTTGATTTTGATTCAAATCTAGGGACATTTTCATAGAAAATGTATACATCAAAATTAACTTTTCTACAGTTATATAAATTATATCAAATTTTCTATTCGCAGATGATTTTTTAGAAAAATATTTTTCTATATTAGAAAAATAATTCTCTAAAATTTGAAATATGACTAGAAACACAAAAGTCTAGAGAAATTTGAAAAATTAATAAAATATTAAAAATCGCCTCAAAATAAAAAACTAAAATATAAATTAATAATAAAAATTAAAATCTAAACAAAATTATAGATATAAATAAATTAGCTCAGATATAAATTAGAACCAAAAATTTTTCCAAACACCAAACAATTATAAATCTAGATATTTTTCTAGTAACTTGAAAAATCGTCCTAGAAATTATTTTGTAAAATATTCAAAATCGCCTCAAAATAAAAATTAAAATACAAATTCATAATAAAAATTAGAATCTAAATAAATTAGATATAAATAAATTAGCTCAGATATAAAAATCAGCACCAAAAATTTCTCCAAACACTAAACAATTATAAATCTAGATATTTTTCTAGTTATTGAAAAAATCCTCCTAGACACTATTTTTTGAAATGTGAAAAAAAAAGTTGTTTCGGAACGTTGATTGAAATTGCGTGTCGGAACGAGACCGAAGTATCGGTGAAGGAGCGGAATATACATCCCGATGAATCGTCGTTAAATTGAAATTGGAATAATTTATATATCGTGGATGAAGGAGAAGTTTGAACCTCGATAAGGATTCGAATCGGCATAACGTATCCGAGCAACTCCCCAAAAGCAATTACACGCGAGTTAATCGCCACGTTGTCGCTCTTTCGAAGTCTGCCCTTTTCTTTGTCGTCGCAAGCGATAGAGTGGTGTTGGCGCCCCACATGCATTAGGGAGCGTCGTCACATGTCACGTTGACCCCCCCGTGGCTTCGACTCCGGCCCGTAGGGCTAAAACGACCGGGCTAATAAGCGGCCCCAAAAGAGACTCTGCAAAGCGATACACAGGGATGAATTTGCATTCATATTTGGTATGGTAATTAGGGTGTGGAATAATGCGCGCCAAGAATAGAGGGGGGCGCGCGTGGCGCGCTCAATTGTCCCCCTCCCGTTTCCCCCCTCCCCCTCCACTTGCGGCACGATTCGTTACAGCCAATTTACATGTTTTTTTTTCGCCCAGCAAGTTTCTTTCATTCGTTTTTTTTCCTTTTTCATTTCATGCCTCACAATTGGTACTCGTATTTTGTTACATGTAGGGTAAATAGATGCGACTTTTTGATTGGTTTATTATATTTCAATTTAGATTTTTCAATTTGTACTTTGTATTTTTTTGTTCT
>JAAMPD010002454.1:0-14854 GCA_025266255.1 Trissolcus basalis
TATATATATATATATATATATATATATATATGCTTATTCATTTTACTTTCACGGCATGCAGCGAGAATTTATGTTCCTACAATTTCCCACAGATGGCGCTCGGCAGTATGTGTGTGTAAAAGTTTTTTCAAAAAAAAGTACCATTTTCAATATTTTCTATTTTCACTTTTCTTCATTTTAATTAACTTTCAATTTTTATTCTAGTAAATAAACAAATTAAAAAAAAAAACAAAATTCAATTATGTTGATGCAAACAATTCATTTTTTCAAGGTTGTACAAATGTCATACGAAATCATGTAAAGTTGTTTACTTTGTTAAAAAAAGATTGCTTAATTGAAAATTGTAACTTAAATTTATTTTAATTGTTGTTACAATAAAATTGATAAATAATTTGAATGATAATTCAAGGTCAAGTGATTTGTTTGTAAACAATTGCATTTGTGCAATTGGGAAAAGAGGAAACACCTTGCAAATAATGATCAAGTTTGAAATCGTTCAATTTGATATTTGACAGAAGACGACAGCGCCAGTTGACGTTTCGCGGAAATCGCGAGAACTAAACAGAACCTTAATTCCCAATAACAATCAAAACTACGCAATCGACGTTTCGAGGTTAGGAAGAGGCTCGACATTACAGATCATGGCTCTGCAAACATCACTCCAGGTAAAGTTTTGATTCTGAAGGATAATCGGTTGGTATCCCAAGGTCACTTATTCGATGATAAACATTTGCAGAAAGCGATAGATTTAGTTACAAAAGCTACCGAAGAGGACAAAAACAAGAACTACGAGGCAGCCCTGCGATTTTACGAACATGCCGTGGAGTATTTTTTACATTCTCTAAAATGTAAGTTTTTGTTGTCATCAGTTTTCTTGTGATGTTTATTTCAGTTTGCACAGTTTGACGGTTTTTCTGTCTGGTAACTGCCAGACTGAAAGATGCCAGTTGCATACTTTAAACTCCATTCTCATTATGACTCATTTATCAATTTAGCTTGAGGATAATGATTAAATGACTATCAACACACAAAAAACAGCATTCTTATCAAATATATAATTTAATAATTAAATGAAATATTATTATGTAATTTATTTGTTTGCAACAAAGTGAAGTTTGATGTTGACATTTTCAGATGAAGCTCAGGGCGACCGAGCGAAGGAGAGTATCCGGGCAAAATGTTCACAGTATTTGGATCGTGCCGAGAAGGTGAAAGCGTATTTAAAAAAGGGTAAGAAAAAGCCAGTGAAGGCCGGCGAGGACACGTCGAAAAGCGACGACAAGAAAAGTGACAGCGGGGACAGTGACACTGATAGCGACCCGGAGAAGAAGAAATTGCAAAGCAAGTTGGAGGGCGCGATTGTTATCGAAAAGCCAAATGTCAAATGGAGCGACGTGGCTGGTTTGGATGGCGCGAAGGAAGCATTGAAGGAAGCTGTTATTCTGCCTATACGTTTTCCACAACTTTTTACCGGCAAACGTATCCCCTGGAAGGGGATTTTACTTTTTGGGGTAGATCATTTTTGAGTTTATCTCTCAACTATTATTTAATAACTGAAAATTATAAATCTAAGTATATCAAAAATATAATTTTCTAATTAATAAAATTTCAAATATAAATTGTAAAATTATTTATTATATAACGATACAAATTAGTTTGATATATTTGTTGTTGATACATTTAATTGATGTTTGAATATTGTCATCATGACTAGATAATATTTGGTTTGCAGCCACCAGGTACAGGTAAATCTTACTTAGCTAAGGCAGTTGCAACAGAGGCGGACAACTCGACATTCTTTTCAGTCTCTTCCTCTGACCTGGTCAGCAAGTGGCTGGGTGAATCCGAAAAACTTGTGAAAAATTTATTTGAACTTGCACGTCAACAGAAACCAAGTATAATTTTCATTGACGAGGTTGACTCACTGTGCTCGTCACGCTCAGACAACGAATCAGAATCTGCGAGGCGAATCAAAACTGAATTCCTCGTCCAAATGCAAGGTGCTTATCACATTCATTTAGACATTAATTTTCAACTAAACAAAATATAGCTTTTATACAATTTGAACAATGGATTAATAAAATATATTCAAATTCCAGGTGTTGGTTCCGACAATGACGGAATTCTAGTTCTTGGAGCCACAAATATTCCGTGGGTCTTGGACTCTGCCATCCGTAGGAGATTCGAAAAACGGATTTACATCTCCCTGCCGGAAGAACCTGCCAGGGCGGTCATGTTCAAATTACATCTTGGTAATACTGCCCATTCGCTAACAGAGGAAGATTTCAGAAAACTGGCCGCTGCCACCGAAGGATATTCTGGAGCTGATATTAGCATAATTGGTAAACTTCGTTGTTCTTCTTCAATAATTGTTCAACTTTAAAATGATATCAATGTTCAAACTCATTTCAATTTGATTTCAGTGAGAGACGCCTTGATGCAGCCAGTGAGACAAGTTCAAACTGCGACGCATTTCAAGCACGTACGAGGGCCCCTTCCTCGTGACCATAACATTATTGTAGACGATCTGTTAACGCCCTGCTCGCCCGGAGATCCTGGTGCGATTGAAATGAACTGGATGCAAGTCGATGGTGATAAATTGTATGAACCCCCAGTAACAATGGTTAGTTGAAATATTATCTCCCGTCTTGAAATTGATTGAACAATTTTTTCATATTAGACTTTACGTTATTTGTCTTCTTTTTTCTGTATTACAGAAAGACATGTTGAAATCATTGTCAGTGACAAGGCCGACCTTGAACGAGGAAGACATGGCAAAACTAGAGAAGTTCAAAGAGGATTTTGGACAGGAGGGCTGAAAACAAATACCGCTTTGCGAAATCTCAGCTTGCCTTATTCATTTCCTTCAGTCGCGAGCGCGTCACCGACCATCGTCGTATTTTGCATAGTCGATCAATATATTTCACGCGGAAAGGCTCTCGTCACGATTGAAATCACACAGCGTCATTATCAAGTTCAAAATTAAAGGACGAGAATGATAAAAGAGAAAATGAAAAAGGGATGACAATTTGACACGCACTTTTTTGTACCGATTTACTTGTTTAGTTACTAAATACTTCTTTTGTTCTCGCTTCAATTTTATATGGCATCACAAAAACAAAAGAATAATTTTATTTTTATGCTATTTACTTCGCTGTTATCTTTTATTTGACTCGAAGAAAAATAATGGTCAAGTGATTTGAAATCAGTAATAAAGAAATTGTATATAAAGCCGTAGGCTGGATAAACGTATAGATATAAATATGAGAATGATAAAAAGAAAAAATGACCGAAAACGCGAGTGTGTAAATTATTTTTATTATTATCCAAATAAATAACAAGCTGCACCATAGAAAAAACCGAAAACACAGTTCTTAGGGAGAGGATACAACAAACAAATCTGGTCACTTTTTACAGATGGCCTTACAATCGATGTCACGACAATAAAATTGACAAAATTCGTCATGGGCAGTTTTCACGTTTACTTTCATTGACTGTTTCACGGTTAAGCCTCAATTTGATACTTCGGTCGCTTGATTTGCCTGGCTTTTGAATGTACTTTCTTATTTAAATTTTATTTTTCTTTCATTGTTTCCGCAACTCTTTGATAAGCTTTTTGATTTCATGCAGGACAATGTCTGAGGTATTCGGAATTCGTGTAAACGACTATAATCGTCATGTCATCACGAAACGCACGCACAGTTTTGCTTGACATCGTGAGCATTAGCGACAATCGGCCATGATCGATGCCGTACTCTGTGTAACCAAGAGCGTTGCGCAACAAGTGCGTCGCCGCATTCGCATCCAGTGGTTTGCGCTTGAAGCCTTCCTTTCGTTGAAACAGCATCTCATTTATCTCCGAAAGTTTCATGTTTTTACGTGGCAAGCGCAGTGGACTCAGCGTCACTTTGCCGCTCATGTGCTCGCCTACGAGACGTACAGCTTCTAACGGTGACATCATGTCCCAAAGTCCGTCCGTTGCGAGTATCATAAATTTGTCCCTAAAAAAAGAAAATGAACAAAAATGAAACTATTCACATCCAATAATAATTAGTACTTTTTACTTTTTCAAATATTTTCCATTACTGTTGATGTATTATAATGTATAATAAAAGTATGATATTTGCAAAAACGACGACATTCTTTTCAATCACTGTCGTGTTTTGATATGTTTCTATTTTCTTTCACCTTGGTGATAAACGGTGATATTTAACTTCCGGTTTAGCGGTCAGGTACGGAGGAGTATAATAATTAGGTGGCATCACAGCCTCGCCGAATAGTGGGACCACAACTTCTTCCATTATTTGTCTGCTCCATTTGTACCGAAAATCGCCTAACGATCGCAACGGTGCCAGCTGTCCCAGCAATCTTTCCATCTTGATCACAGTGTTCTGTTCCTCTTTGGGATGCTCTGATAAAATTCTCTCTACTTCTGCCTGGTTGTCCACGTTGTGTTCCTCAGTTAAAACTTTGGCAGACCATCCGTCGTTCTCTGAAGTTGAATGAAACCATTGTTTTTTTTTTTTTGTTTTTTTTTTCTTAATTATCACAAAACAAATGATAAATGTGTGTTTAAAAAATAGAGTACCACAGTGAATCCCGAGGACGGCTTTACAATCACCGACTCCAGCCACATGCAAATGAGGACCATCGACGTGAGCGACTGCAGCCACCGAACCAGAACACGCAACTGCGAAAGTGCGTGCCATCAATTCCTTCGAGGCCGACAGAGCTTCTTTCGAAAAGTCACCGTCGAGGTGCAAAAACGCCTCCTCTAAGGTTCTCTCCATCTGAAATTCTCGGTTTTCGCTTGACTCCAATACTCGTAGGAACTCTAAGAAACTTTGCTCGTGCAACTTTTGCATGTCCGGAGTCAGCTCGAATTGCTCGTGGAAATATTGAACCAATTTCGTTTCGCCATTCTTTTTTGTTAGTGAGTCCAGGTACTGTTTGAGTAGATCCGGAGGTAGAAGACTCGCGGCGATGTAACTGAAGAGACGTTTCGATAGTGCTTGGGCACATTCTCGACCGCCATGACCGTCAAACACCCCAAACAATAAACCTGGAATATAAAAATGAAAATGTCTGTTATATATTTTCAACTTTTAGGAATTAGGGAAATATGAAATTTGTAGTTGTTCTGAATGAAAAGTTCTAGTTGTGAAGTTTGGTTCGGTCATTTTAGAATTATCTATTTGTCATGCGCTGGATTTTAAGTGATATTAATCAGACGGGTCAGATCAATCTAGTCTGGCAACAGCTCATATGTACATACATTAAAATAAACCCATTGATCTTATGATTATTTTCACTTTATTCGTTTCAAGATGAGATCTAAATTTAGTTCTGATAGTAATCTTGGATGTAAAACGTCCGAAATTTGTTGTTGTAAGTTTTTGTATCATTTAATTTTTACGATTTGCAGTTTTATAATTGACCCACGGGGTCGAATCATATTTTTATCCATCAATTGTTACATATCAGTTATTGAATATTTGTGATTACGTAATCAAGCGGTCAGTTATTCATTCGCACAACACATTGCGGAATGGTACAACTTCGGTATCATCATTATGTAAGTTGCTCGAATAGTAAAATTATAAATATGATACCAACGAACCTCCCTTTGTCCGACTCAAATAATTAGTCTCTCTAATTGGACTGTCAATTTTTGCAATTATGTGAAATGTTCCATTCCTGCAATGTTTCCCAAATTTTTCAAGTCGAAAACAATTTTACATCATTTACAATGAATAAATTTTGTAGAATAATTTTAAATTGAAGTAGATTGAAGAATAATTTTTTGAAAGATATTTGAACAAATATATCTGTACCATTTGTTAGTAAACATTGTGCTTCAGATCTGGTATCTTCTATGGGATCGTTGGACGCCAGCTGATTTAAATCATAGCTTTTTATAGAACCCGATTCTGAAAACTCTTTGGTAAATTCGTTAGACTGTAAAATACTCGTCACCTGGAAAAAGAAAGAACGACAAATTGAACTCCAGCCTTTTACAAACAATAGTAATAAGCAATCAAAAAATAGTTGATCGGACCAAAACAAATGTAAAAATAAACTGAGGAGAACTGAAACAGAACCGAAAAGCAGTTTGGGATGTACCTCTTGCGGAGTGAGACTGGGGATCCTCCTGGCATAAAATCTTCGTTGAAATGCATAACGTTGGTTGATAAGCCGGCACGTACCGATTCGCAAGACCATACCTGGATATCGCCAAACGTTAGGCGCTTAGTCAATTATTTTCTATCTTTCTTCTTTTTTCTATTTTTTTTTGTTTGTCACAGTTTTTGATTCGCGACGCCCTGACAGCTGCGACGCATCATTCTGAGCGCCCGACGAGTCTTCGAAAACCTTTCCAGTTGTCCCACTGATCTCATCTTAGTGTTTCACCAATTTTCGTAACCCTTGAGCATGCTGACTAGATTTATTTATTGCCCATCGCACACCACAGCACTCACAACTTTCAGGTTATGTTCAGGTTAAAAACAAATTTTTCATTGTTGCAAATTTCTACGCACCAAGACGCTGTGATCAGTGCGCGAAACTTCTTTCAAATTCAAAAGTACCAAAATTAATTACAAAACAAAAGGAAAACTTTATTCTAAGTTGACTCTTAAAACTTCACTTTTTTTATCAGCTATTACGCTTTTTTTTTCAAACAAAAATTATTTACTGTTTAAACGTCACTGTTATTCACAATCACAATTTGCTCTTTAGCCAAAATTTAAAAAGAAAGTGATTAACCGCAATCTTGTGACGGGAATATTCTCGTGTACACGAAAAAAATACTAATAACAAAAATTGTCGGAAAACGTCGGTCTGTGGCACTTTGGTTTTATAAAACGAACTAAATTTTCCAGAAACTTCGGTCTGTCGGTCTTTTTTTGTTGTCAAAATATCACGGTAAAAAAATATAAATAAAACAATAAAACGTTATTATTTTTTTTAAACTTGATTCGTTTTATAAAAAAAAAAAAAAAAAGACCACAGACCGACGTTTTGGAAAATTTTGTTATTATAATTTTTCGTGTACAAAATAATATTCCCCGAAAGAGATTAGTTAATACTCCATTTAAAATTGTTGCAAAATCAAATGGAAGTATAAATAATTATAAAATACTTTATATTTCTAAATTCTTTTGATTTTATTGTCCAGTGAACAACAATTCTGTTGTCATGTGCAGAGTAAAGAACTTTTTTTTTTTACGGTTTGTCGCGTGGATTAGTTCGGGAAACGGCCATATGAAGCGCAGTCAGTTTGCAGTTTTCCTCTTCTCTCTTCTTCTCTTGTCCCACGTCCCACGATCTGCGCTAACTGTGCTTAGGTCGCCATATTCAGCTTCTATGCGCGAATGTTTGTGCAGTAAGGCGAAAAGGCGATGGAACAGTTTGATTCGGACTCAGCCTTGCAGCAGAGCAGTATTATATTTTGTTACAAATCATGCTGTTTGACTGTTATTAATGAGAAATTGATCTTGACTTGAGCGTAAATTGCATGCGCTTTCCGAAATTCATGTCAACCAAATCGGACATGTGACCTCGCGGGCTAAAGTACTCTAGATTGTTTACGGTAATTATTCATTTACAATTTACAGTCTGTGGTAAACAAAACGACGGACACACAACCGACAGAGAGGTTTTAAATTCAAGTTTTTCTTCACATCATCTTTACAAAAATTTACAAAAAAGTAACAAGACACTTGTCAACGTGAAATTATTTCTTCGTGGAACAACAAACAATTTCTTTGAATTGGTTTCTCGTCTCTTTACGAGCCTTCGCGAATGATGCATCATACTTAATTGCACATTTATTATATTATTATATACTTAGAAAGTCGGGCTACAAAATACGTTTCTTAGCACTTGTTGTTATTTCAAAACATTGTCATGAAGGTTAATCGAGTTTTTGCTGACATATTTGAAAAATAACAAAATCTCTGATTGTTGCAAATTTGTTTCCGATATTTTCATTTTATGGTTTCAAAACGTGTAACTTTGGATACATTAAAATGTAGAAACTTTTGAGCATGTTAATTCCAAGGAAATTTCAAATTTTGCATTCAAATGTTAAACTTGATTTTGTATCGTTGCGTAGAACAAGTTGGTTTTAGCATTTAGAAATTCTTTGTAAAGTAGTTTTTATTATCATTATTCATTGATTGTTTTACATCTAGAACTTTCTATTTAAACAAATTAAGTCAAATTTAACAATTATTCTAGCACTTTCACTGCGAATTATTTGAAAAAAAAAAAAAAAAAAAAAAAAAAAAAAATTAGAAACTGTTACACAAGATGAATTTCATCTCGGGTGAACTCATCGTTGAGAGATAAACGTTTTTTTCTTCACAACCGAAAGATGAAATTACAAAACGTAAAAAAATAGTAATGATTTATAGATGATTTAGATGATAAATGAAATTGACTAGTTTTAGTACTATTTTGCATAGATGTGGAATAGATTATTACGTTTGCTTATTAGGTGCGCTGGAAGCTAAATAGTACTGCTTCGCCTCTTCAAGTTCAAGTATCTCTATAATGTTTTCATCAGGTATTGGCTGCAATCTACCGTTCCCCAGTTGTTTGGGTTATCAGAGAGATAGCGAGGAACTGCTTTGCAATATGGCTCGCGAGCCCATCACATTAAACGTTTACGATATGGTAATAAGCATTTTTAATTTATCCAGCCCTTTTTGAATTCAATTTATTTCTTTCAAATTTTTAACTATTCATTTTTTAATTTCAGTATTGGATCAACGAATACACGACGCCTATTGGATTGGGTGTGTATCATTCGGGAGTCGAAATATATGGAACAGGTTAGTCATTTTTTGTTCACATTAACATGAAAAATAAAGTTGACGTATCAAACTTTTGAAATATTATTTATGGTGAAAATTATACTTGGTAAATAAAATGTTTTGTCGTTTCAGAATATGCCTATGGTGGCCATTCGTTTCCCATGTCTGGGATTTTTAAGATAACTCCCAAAGATGCGGAAGGACTAGGAGAACAGTTCCGATTTCGGTGATTATAATTTTGACATCAATTTTGTAGAATGACGGAAAAATGAAGTTGGGAAAAAGCAATGAATAATTGGCGCTTTTTTTTCAGACAATCAATACACATTGGTTACACGGATTTTACGGAAGAAGACGTGTGTCGGATAGTCAACGAGTTAGGAAAAGACTTTCGAGGCGATCGATACCATTTGATGAACAAGAACTGTAATCATTTTAGTAGTCAACTTACACAGGTAAAATGAAGTTCATTATCGGTAACATTTTGACGTCATCGAAAGCTGATATTTTTCTGATAAAATGTGTTGATGTTTCATCTCGTTAATTTGATTGTATCGTTTTATTATATAAATATTTTTAGATTACTGAATAATTCTCAATTATATCATTACTTTTAGATTTTATGTGACCAAGAGATTCCAGGCTGGGTGAACAGACTGGCGTACTTCAGTTCTTGTGTCCCGTTCCTTCAGCGATGTCTTCCCAGGGAGTGGCTCACGCCCGTGGCTTTGCAACATTCAATTGGCCATGTCAGCCAAAACGACAGTACACCGCCTTCAGATACATCCTTGTAACATTTAATCGATAATTTGGATAACGAAAACGCAGCTGACAAACTATAATAGGATCTGTTTTGGTACTTAGACAATTTTTTCGAATTAAAAGGTGCCCGGAAACATCTTTTTCTTTTTAAATTGTGACATAAGATTCACTTTTCAAATTGTCGCCGTAAAAACAAAATTAAACCATTCTTTCTCTTGAACTCAGCAAACGTTTTTCTAAACGCTTGACAAATCCGCCCATGACAGAAGAATCCCTGGTGACAAATGTCAAAACTTCGTTTTTGTTCGATTGATTGTTTGGTTCGCCATTGGTTATAGTGTAAACGAATGATTTTCAAATGAAGATCTCGATCTGAATCTTGAGATGAGTCAAAGTTGAAAAGTTTATTGGTAGTTGTCGTTCGATCAAAATTATAGAAGAGAATAATGACTAAAGTATAAAAATATAATGGGACCGTTGAATCGAACCAAGGTTAACGTGTTTTTGCATTTTAGATATCAACTAACAGTTGTCAATCTAAACAAGAAGAGGAACGGTTTGTAAATAAGTATAGTTACCTTCGAACATGTGTCAAATGAATATGACTTTGTTTGCACGTATTTTCATTCTTATTTCCATTGTTGAGTTATGATACCGACTTTGCAATTGAAGTTAATCGTTGGCCAAACCGAAAGGACACTTTTTTATTCTTAGAGCTAACGTTAAGGGTCTTATTGGAGAGAAACAAGCAATACTTAAGATAATTTCAATGATATGTAATTCGTTGATTTTATTGGAGTTTTCGAGCGTTTTATATCCAGTAAAATCATAGACAATACTAGCTGAAGATTCATATTAAGTTGCTTCATCTAGGAGTAGTATAGAATTGAGAGTAAAAGTAAACAACTTATGAAAAATTTTAATATAAAATGTTATTCGAATTAATCGATTTTTAATTTTGTACATACAAGCGCAGAAAAGTTAACGCTTATAGAATGAAAACAAAGTTGAAGTAACGTAAACTTATATGTAAAGTATAACACGAGGCGAGACTGAATTTCATTCTTTTCTTTCGTTTCAAGGTTTTGATCTCACGCTTTGCAGTCTCGGTCGATCGTGCTTCCTATAAATTGATGCTTGATAAAGAAAAAATATGAAAAGAAATAATGAAATTAACCCAGTTTAAAGTTTGTCAATTCGATGGCAAAGTATAAAATAACACTGCCCATCGCTTTTTATAATGTTTCAATGATTCAAATTTGATCAAGTTTCAATAGCGGTAAAACAATTTGTAACATTTTTCACGACAAACGAATGCTAAAATCCAATGATTGATTGTATTGAATCGTAATAAAATTAGTAGCTTCTCATCGATTCGTACATACGATCTGCACAATTTCAAAACTTCGCCTTTATAAAAGTTGTTCAATACAGGATGTAAACAAATTTTACATAAGTCAATCACATAAGTTCGATTTCACAACTTAGTGATCCTCGTTTTTTCGTTTCGTTTACAAACATCAATAACGTTATCGTGTTTTTTATTCATCCAAATAGTTTTAAGAAAAAGGCACGTACAGTGCTCTTTTTTTTTGCAGCGTGTTTACGTGAAGGCGTCAAAATTTTTACTTTACACATTACATTTGTATTGTTAGTTTTATTCTGTAAAGTTAATATTTTGTTATTGTATTAATCAAACTTTCTGTACCTTCATATGAATGAAGTCATATATAGCGCGTATAGTGATTGATGAAAAAAAATTTTTAATTAAAGACAAGATCAAGTTCGCCTTATTCGCGGAATTTTTATCAATACGAATATGAAAAACAAAATAATTAACTTTAGAAAATAAAAAAAATATAGAATAAAGAAAAGACAAGAAGATTTTGATTTTGATCCTTTGAACAAAGGATCAAATTCGTCGAATTCACCTAACTAGCTGGATTCTTATGAACATACGAAAGAAGAAAATAAGAGAAAGAGAAATACAATTTTTCAATATCAGAAACAAACGATAGAATCTGCCAAATTGTTATTAATACGAATATGAAAAACAGAAAGTTTAATTAATGCAATAACAAAATATTGACGCGTTCGCGTAAACGCGCCGCGAAAAATAGGACTGTACGCACTTTTAAGATGCATTTGAGAGGAAAAAATTCTAAACAAGATTTTTGACAAGATAAAAAAATTGAATGTAAAGTGTTTTTGTTGAAGTGTGCACACGATTTTTGTATAAGAAAAAAAAGAATAAAAACGCTTTTTGGGTTTGCAGTGTTAACAAAGGATAACATTATTGATACTGAGAAAGATATTATTGTAAAATTAGAATAACAAATAAACATGTTGCGAAGTACGAAATATTTAGCAGTGATTTCGATCAGTAGATTATTGAGAACTAGTTTTAGTTGAGCTGACGTTTTTTTTTTTTTAATTTTCAAATTCTAGTTTTCAATAATATTTTCTCAATGTATAGTTGATATTGTAACTGTAAAAATTGTAAATAGCAATTTTGGTTGATAAAGTAATTATAAACCGAGAGCTCGATGTGAATTTTACAAGAAACAAAAAATAATAAAAAACAAACATAGATACTTTTATAAACATGTATAAATTCTATATGTATGCGTACAAAATAATTATTAAAGGCCTTTTTAAACGACAATGTTGATTTAGACCGTTGTTTCGTATAACTTGTACATGAAAAACCGTAATTCGAAAAAATAACAAAAAACAAATTGAATAAAATTAAGTTTCAACAATCCAAAATGAAACGTCGTTTTAATTCAATCAAAAGATCTCAAGTTATTATAATTTTTCAATGTTGACAATAAAAACTATATTCGCATTGCAACTTTAAGGACTCTTTTAGAAAACGTATGTTTTTCATTTACGACATTTGGCTCACCAAATT
The DNA here is from genome assembly GCA_025266255.1 of Trissolcus basalis. Classification (NCBI taxonomy): domain Eukaryota; kingdom Metazoa; phylum Arthropoda; class Insecta; order Hymenoptera; family Scelionidae; genus Trissolcus; species Trissolcus basalis. Next base: position 12,496 of record JAAMPD010002454.1, read on the forward strand.
GTGTATTATTATTAGATGAAAAAAAAAAAAAAAAAAGGATTAAGAAGACAGAAACAAAAAAAATGATACCACTTTTAAATAGCTCGAATTGTAATCATAGTACTAGTGTAAAATCGATTATGACTGAGACTATGAATTGCTATCAAAAAAATTAAGTAGTAGGACAATGTCAACGTTTTGCATGGACCTTTAATATGCCTGCAAATCAAATGTGCTATAGGAGACTGACAAGAAACTAAAAGAAGAGAAAACATTTGTTATGTGAAAAATACAATTATTCAAAAAATATTCGCTCGTTCTTTATTACTTTCACAATACATCGGTTCTGTTCGAAAAATATACATTCTCATTGATTTCTGGTTCCTTATCAGTATATTGCCGTTGAAAGTACACCACAATCAACTCAACAATTATTCGTCATCCTTTTACAAAATAAATAATATAAAATAAAAATTCTCATTTCAGCAAATCATTTCAAAATAACAATCAAGATTGAACAGACATAATATTTTTGTTCTTTCCCCTCGGTTGTAAAACTTAATATGTCGATCTGAAATATACAACTTTGTGTGTTCTTCCCTTAATTCTATTCATACATATTAGAAGAACTTGAATTATACAAATTTTTTGCCTATAGTTTCATAATTTACAACGCTCGTTCATCTCATTACGGAATGATTGTTGGGCAAATTTATACAATTAACCGAAAAAACCGTCGTTTCAGATTATACCAAGCAAGTGCACTTTAAAACACGTTACTTAATATTTTCGGTAATGATTAAAATTATGTCACGATATCACAGTACAGGTATTCATACGAAAATAACATTTCAAAAGAGACGAATAATAATTACATTTTTGCACTTGTTGACAATATATAGATTTGCTTAATTTTCGAGATAACAGAAAAATGTCGTGCAACTTTATTTAGAGGTCGTAGTTGATTTCTATTTGCATTCTAATATCCATGGCAACAAATGCTGCGACTATCAGAACGGGCAACCGGAGACGAGATTTCCAGCCGAGGTTGAGCATGAAAATTAAGGCGCGGTGCAACCTGCCACCGTTTCCCAAAAATATTTCTGCAGCCATTCTCATCATCTTACTGTGTTTATCGAAACCCTAAAAAAACATCAAAATAACCTTTTCATAGTTGTCAATGAAAATGGTCAACTATTTATATCAGTTCTTAGTTTTCTTACCTCTGCCAAAATTTGACGAAAAAAAAATATTCTGCAGAAATGATTTAAATTTGAAATCGTTTGTTGTCACCAGGAACATTTCATCTTCGAAAAAATTATGAATTTTGACCGAACCTTTTGTAATGCAATTTGTAAATTAAAATGTTATTTGTTTTCCTCCATCTCGCATCAAACACTTCACTTTATAACCTACAATATTCTCAGCGTCATTTGTACGCAACATTTACACTATATTTTTACTTTCAGATTTATAATCTGACTGACGCAAGTATTTCGTCACAGCCATAAGAAGCATTTGTTTATTTTTTTATACAGGTAGGCAAATAATATCAGGGACGCAGAATCACAGCAGAATTTAGTATGAGCTGTTGAGTTGTTATTTATTAGATTGGAAACTCGATTCTTGAAACGCTGTCTGCTACGATTCGCACACAATGGGTGCGTTTTTATTAGGTTTCTGAACGTAACAAAAATGCATCTAATGATGTGCTAAAGCATCGGTAGTTGAAGTGATGAATAACTCAATTTTGTTTTGTTTGACGTGGCCATGTCAACGAAAAAAAAATTTTTTTCTTATTCTCCAATTAAGATATATTTCAAATTAAATTCTATTTTGTTTTTTAATAAATATATTAATAACGGCCTAAGTATATGTATAGTTGCAGATTCGGGGTTTTCAATACGCTATAAACATAAACTGGTATATAGTTTAATTTTAATGTCCCTCCACCTGCGCAACAGGACCAGGCGTTCATCTTGGAATTTTGTACAAAAAATACATTATGATATAGAATGTTTCTAAGGATTTTTCGTCGCAATTACAAAAAGGAGTGTCATTCAAGTTCTTGAAGTTATTGAAATTTCCAGTCTATCCAGATTTGTTCTCTAAAACCAAGGCCTAATTTTGGCAGGGTCAAAAATATGTTCAAACACAATTTGTGTCCCTTATCAGATTTAATTGGATTGTTTATGAGTTAAATATAAATAACATTTGTTTTTCTTTAATAACTCAAAATGAAATCCGTGTGAGGCGATGAATATCATTTCCGCCAAAAGCCAATAATTTCATATCTTTTGCGCCACTAAAACATATCTTTTCCGCCAAAAAAAAAAAAAAAATTTATTTACATTTTTAATATTTTAAATAATAAAACGAC
>JAAMPD010002455.1:0-14837 GCA_025266255.1 Trissolcus basalis
TTTTTAAAAGCTGTCAACTACGTTGTTAGGAATGGTTGATTCAAGCGGCAAAATTACAGCTGTTGCGTTTTCGATACTGACGTACAAATTGATTATATAACCGCGCCGTTGTGCATCAGTTCGATCAGCGAATGATTCGTCAGTGTCGAATCTCAATACCTCCTCACTGAAAGGATTCACTGTTGTCCCGTTAGATACGATACTGTTTGAAAGGTTTGTTTCTGCATCAGTTGGCAAAGATGTTCTTCTTTTTTGTGTTTGTTGATTTACGTGAACCATATCATCGTCAATGATGTTTTCTTCATGAAAGTCGTCAGTTTGTTCGATTTGCCTTTTTTCAATAGTATCAACGTTTTCTACATTGTGGTTTGCAGACGTCTGTTTGGCCTTACTCGTGATTTGTCTTTGACGATTTTCTATAGCTTCAAAAACACTGTCAGGTTCTCTGAGATTCATTCGCCGTTCTCTTCGACTGTCGATGGTTTCTGGTTCAACAGCATCGAAGTAAAATTTAGTCAATTTTGGTAACATAGAATTTTCCCAAAAAAATGTATCAATTTCAATTCGAATGACATGAAGATCAATTGAAGTCTACACTGCAAATAGACAAACATTTTTTCTTGCAATGTTTAATTGACCTTGAACTTGATAATAGTAATTATGCCTCGTGTTCATTTGGTTCAAATTGCCTTCATGAAATATTGATTTCACTGCTGCAACAGTTCGCACTGCTTCTGCAACAGTCAACTGTTCAGCTGATTTAGGACATTCGATTCCCACTAAACCGTCATTTCCAACTAAACCATCCGGCAAAGCTCCCAAGAAAGGATACTGGCGATCAATGAATAAGCCACAAGGTAAAATGTCTTCGTGTATTAGTTCACTCAATGCCAAACGAGCTCTTTCTTCGTTCTCTGTTCCATAAATCATTGCTTCTGTTTGTATATGATTGGGATAAAGCAGTTGTTTCACGAGATTCGCTGTTTTCGTCCAAGGAAGTTTTTTACAAACTGAACCAAAGTTTGATGCTGTAATTCTATTTTGCCGTAAAGTTATCCACTTGTCACAATTACTTTGATTTCTAGTCGTCCTTTCAATTTCTTCCCACTTGTTTGCTTCTTCTCTTTGAAGCAGTCTGTGGTTCTGTTTTTTTTCTTCGTACTGAGCCAAATTCATGTCTGGTTGATTGGAATTCGGCCCATAACATTCTTCACCTCTATAACATGTTACTGAAACTGCTCGACCATGTTCCGCTCTGTACATTTGTGTTCGCAGTCGACTCTCATTTCTTCTGATTTCCAAGTTGTCAATAATAGATGTGACAGTCTTATTGCTGTTTTTGTGAAGTTCACTCAACACTTTACCTGTATTGTACTGTATTGAGGACGCCAATGCTCTAGCATGAAAGCTGTTTCGAGCGTTGAAAAATGGTCGTTTTCCTGCCAGTGCTTTGCAGAAGATGGAATTATACAGTTCTGCACGATTGTTCGTATAGTTTAACAACAAACTGGGAGCGTGAACACTGAAATTACTGACAACGTCGTGAATCTTGGCAACGAAATTATGCTTTTCTAGAGCTGGCATATGATTCTCAGCGGAAACTCGTTCTGATAAGCAGTTCAACTCTCGAAATTCGCAATGACTGTGATCGCCAAATATGTGTCGTAGAATAGTTAATATATCTCGTTGCAGTTCTCTGGCTTTTACATCTTCAGGCTCATCAAACTGATTTTTTGCAACAGCTTTTTCATGAATTTCGTTTCGAATGTTTAGAATATTGTTTTTGATTACGTTTCGGGTTGCAACATATCCAGCCTGCCTATTACCTCGTGGTTGTGGAGTCTCTGCGATAATTCTTAATTTGTTGCATAAATTTCTGTACAGGTGATTACTGCATTGGATTTTGTGAACAATGATTTGATGCTGTTCGTAAGGTCTGCTATTCAGTATCGCATTGTAAACGTTGCTGTCATTGTCGGCAATGAGTGTCCGATAAATCAGACCATGCATTTCGATGCTGCAACGAAAACCCTCTGCTATAGCATCACTTTCCATACTAGATGAACTATTACTGCGATCGTAATTTTTGAAACATTTATGTGGTGGGCAATCCACATTTTTTCGTTCGTAGTATGCGCAAAAGGAACAGTATTTATTACGAATTCCTACATACAATACTTTACTCGTCGCCAATCCAACGATGACTGCTACTCCTGCAAGTGCATCGTAAGAATGGCCATAGGATCGTTTAGACCACTGACCGTCCGCAATTACGGTAATGTAAGGAATTCCATTTACTACATTACCTCGTTCTACAGCTAACTTTATCTCTGTATCTATTGTACGTCAAGAAAGACATGGGGTTGACATTCATAGACGAAAGAAGTTCCTGTAATTGAGAATAACCAAAACCTGCTGTGATGGTACCAATAACTGCAGCTGTGTGGAGATCAAAGCTGGTATCATCTTCTGGTTCCGACTAAAGACTGTTTTCGTAACTACACATTTGACATTTTATGAAGTACTGAACTTTTAGACCTCTCCGAAAGACTTTTACAAGCTTCAGATCCTTCAAAGAACATGCAAATTGTTCTCAAAATTTCGTTCGTCAAATTTCTCATGCAATTAAGAGAAAAAATATCCACATTTTTCGATACACCGAAAATCAGGATAAACCGCCTCGACTTTATCTGGATCTAATTTAGCGTTTTCGTCAATTGTCAAAGAATGTTCAGATAGATTATCATCACTCTTGCAGTGTTGACTGCTAGATATACCGAAAGACATTTCCCGGTTACTCTTGTTGCAATTGCCATTTTCAAACTCAGTGAATAAACTGTCATTAGAGGTATCATTGGTATTATTGAAATCGCCATCACGCTGTTCATTGTCACTTACGATGCATTGATCGTGCTCAATGTGTTGTTCACTCATTTCGATGTTTGATGATGCCGATTCTTCTTCTGGTTGATTTGAATTTTGCTTTGCCGTGCCTACATTTTGCAACTTTGCTCGCCTAAAAAAATACGAAATTATAACATATCAGAAAAAATAAAACTCTATCAATTTAAAAAATACAGCAATTTTTCCCTTTAATTTGAAATGCATCTACCAGTAAAGTCTTGCACAAAGCTCTTTCAAATTTAATAATGTGCAAACATGTAGTAATGTAGAAAAGTCTATTCACATATAGACAGCTTCTTTTTTTTCTTGACATTTAACAAATAGAAAATAATAATCATTTTATTATAGCATTGTTATTTTCAATTCGGTTTATTGAGTGCGAGCAAGAAGTGTTATTCAGAACGAATCTCTGCGATCGTTTTGGATACCGTTTAACTGTATGTAATGAAAACAATTTTTTCAATAAATATCGCTATACAGTTGTAAGTCAAAACCATTTTCATTCATTTTCAATTTTCCTCAGTAGCCCGACAGTAGAAAAAAAAATTTCGCAATGTTTCATTCATTCTGTTACTTCTTTATAACATTTACTGTATACAAAGAAAAATGACAACGCTGAATGTGAATGAATAGTGAATTATGTATGTACATGCAGTACAGCAGTAGATATACAATATATTTATGGTTGGACTTTCTCATTTTATATGAAAATATATTCATTTTTGCTTAGTAAATGAAAGTCGCATATAAACTGTACAAAATTTCGCCAATAGATTTACTGAAACACATGCACGTGTGATCTACATCATATTTTGTACATATTTTGTAAAGGCATATGCCAAGTGATAATGGTAATGACGTTTCTGAAACATTACAGATACTCGATAACTCAATTTGCGTTAACGATTCCTCACAAGTTACAGCTGATATTCTTGTTTCAGTAACATATGTCATTAAGATAACAAAAACAAATTTAAGCACACGTAATTGTGAAAAATTTTATTCTTAATACTTTAGTTAATCACAAAATAAATAAATAAAAGTAATGATTTCAAACAGAATAAATCAACAAGTAGAAGAATTTTCTGGCTTGAGTCCGAATCGTAAGGTAATCGGTGAGAAGGAAAGTCCAGTTACGCGTTTCGCTTATTGACCTTCATATCTATCAGATATGCCGGGAAGCATCTACAAAAAAAATTATAAGTAATTATTATATGAATCATAATAAACAATAAACGGTGAAATATGGTTTTTAAGGAAATATCAAATACTATATTACGCACCAAGGCACGCAACAAACATATTGTGATAAGGGTGAAGTTTGCCACGAGTGGAAGAGCGAGAAGCCAGCTCGAGCCTTTCCACCGAGTTATCAACTTTACCTCAGACCCATGCCTTTGTTCAGTGCCTTGGTGCGAATGGCATTTTTTGTCAAACGTGCATCTAACACAGAGATTTTAAATCTGTCTGCATTCTACAATTTACTACGATCTAAATGTCAATATGATCACAAGAAGTAAAATACCATGTACGAGGTTTTTTATCTTACTTTTCGAGAAACATCGTTTGAAAATTCTTCGATATCAGTTTGTTCCTCAGTTCATTCCTTTCTTTCAGAGGAATCGGTTTGTTCTTGTTGGAGCGTCGAGAACGGATCACAGCTTCCAGAATTTCGTTTATCAATCGTTTGATAAAATTTTCGGGTTTCTGACGTCTCATTATAAATTGCGCCAAAATAACCCCGTCTTGTAGATTATTTTTAATGTAGTGGAGTACTTCACTAACAGTCTGTAAACATAATAAATGACAATGGTTATAATGAATTGAAATTGCCTAATGAGTAGACAAAATTTTATTTGATTATTATATACACGGAAAAAACGATGGCAGTCTGGAACCGCCAACTAGAGGTTGCTCTCTCGCTATTGGTATTCATAGACGCCCAGTTGGAGAATTGAGACTACCAGCGCTTTCTTAGTGTATAATTACTCTTCAATTTGATATACACACCTTATTCAAGTGATCACTGCAGCACCCTTTTGCCGCTTTCTTGGCGTACACTCCAAGGGTTCTGAAAGACAGGAGACAGTATTTATTTATCGTAATACGAAACATAAATAATATACATTTGCAATATAATTATACATGTCAAAAAAATAATAGTGTATTTAAAAGGAGCGTTTTTTTTTGCTGCACTCCATGATATTACAATAATAAGACCAAAACACGTAAATAATGGATAAATAATATCGTTAATTTTACTGAAAATTGATAATAATTTTTCAGAATTTATAAATTCTCTCATTATTCCAACTAGAAACACATTGCGTCTTTCGCGCGCGCGTATCTTGTGAATTACGAAAATGACTTTGGAAATGGTAATAAAAAAAACACACTATAAAGTGGAAAAGTCCGGCCATACATTAAAATCTTGTCTAATCTTTTGACATTTACAAACCAAAATCAGATTAACTTCATTGCGGCTTTGCCATTTTCATTTTTATAAGTTGATTGCAAACGAACAAGACAGGCTACGCGCATCTGACAAAAGTTACGATCTTGTTTTGAAAATTTGCGCGCGCATTTCCGATCACATATTTTTTAAAGCTCGCGAATGTAATTTCTCACCAACTTACGTTATAAGGATAAACAAAATGCCAATAAAAAGATAACGACAGTGCTTTTGTCTCTGAATGATACATTTGGTAAAATATGAGACAAGAATTTTCATCTTTTACTCACATCGTCGGTTTCATTTGCCGGAAGGACGACGGCAGTGAAACCATTGACTTTTTCAGGGCACAGTCGCATTCCACTATCGTCGGCACAAAGTGTGGCCAATGCAACGTGGCAAAATTAACTGCCTCGTTGCAGTTTGAACCAGTGTTGAACCCAGCATGATACCCTTCGTTGAAGGTTACCACGAATTCGTTGGGATTCTGAACTATCTGTGAAAAGAAAATTATAATGATAGTTTTAAAATGTACATGGTTTTTATTACATGTATTTTCAAAAACATTCCTGCAATGATTAGACATCTTGTAGTAGAACTTACTCTATAGACAGAAATGCCGTGATTAAAAAGAAGGGAAGGCTTCATTAGACAAGACTTATGCCTTAGGAAACCTGAACAGCAGTCAGACATGTCCGGGTACACGATTTTCGCTAAATTTTCCACTTGTTTTGCGTGATCCATGCCTACTATATACCAGATTTTCGGTGCTCCCCACCATTGGTAGTTGAGGGAATTAAGATTAGCATCTTCAATGTGCCAGGGGAAGAAAGTGTTTTTCGTACCGACATATACGTAAGGTTGTGATATGTTTTGCGCATCCAGAGTTTCAGCCTGCATAGAAAAAAGTGAATAATGATTTGGTAAATAACACTGAGGTCCTGTTATTGATATATCATTTTTTTATTTATTACGTATTTTTTCAATGAAAAAATTAACAAAAATTTTTTAATTCAACATCGTCGTTTCGATTTAAACCGAAATTTAAATTCTACGTCCACTTATTTCTATGTAATCATTGTTTTTAATTGAATATTCATAAAATATTTTGAGGGAAATATTTGATTTTAATCAAGCATTGTGATGTGAGAACATAAAACTTCTTTCACCATTGACAGTGATAAAATAGATATTACATTTACTTGATCAAAACTTTCAATTACGATCACCTGAATGTATTCGTGGCAACATTAGGAAAACTGTTTTCATTCTTCGTACAAATACTTACGACGTTAATCAAAGGTTTCAGGAATGAGTGGATGTTGGATAGATTCCATTCGCCAGCAATGTGAGCAAAAAACATATTTTTTTCAGGGCTGTACTCCCTTACACAATCCGTTTTTAAACTATCTGTAAATGAATGTGAAAAATATTACATATAAATTTAAATGAAGTAGTAGATGCAGAAAAAAAGTAACTGCATGTTGCACTTCTTGTCAAAATGATAATCAATTGGATTAAAACATGTTTGTTTGAAAACAAAAAACACCTTCAATGTGCGAATTGTCAGAAACAAATTTCAAAAATACACTGAAAATTATGGACTGCTGTAAGAGCAGTCAGCACTGTTGTTTATTTCAGCAGTCTAAACTGCTGTTTTAGCAGTCAGGACTGTAAGCGTAATAAAATTATTAACAAGATTGAATATAATTAAATAATTATAAAATTCAATTATTTTAATTATGTAACTGAAACGAGCGAAGAAAAGATTTGAATTGTAAAGAAAAATTAGTATTACAAATGAACAAATAGAATAATGAAAAAATGCAATTCTAAAAAAAAAGTTTGCAATCAAAAACGCCTGTTGCTACAACTCCGTGATCTGAAAGTTTCGATTGATCGATTAATACTGTTTCTTTTGTACATTCCGTCTCATATCCAAAATAAAATCCATTTAATTCGATCCATTCATATCGCGAACAATGCAAAAGTACAGTTTTAGCACTCCAGACTGCTAAAACAGCAGAGCCAATTTTAGCAGTCAGGACTGTCGAGTGTGCACTGCTGAAAAAGCAGTGCACACTGCTCTTTCAGCAGTCCATTGTTTTCAGTTGACAAAATCAAACATTTAAACTGCAAAATTATACCCCAAAATTCTTCATCTGCATGCGCTGATGGTTCAGTAATATCTGCATCTATGAGCGGATCCTTCTTATGTCGATTGTATGAAGTTTAAACCAAGATGGAGGTTGGACGATTCTTGAGGCAGAATTGAAACGCTTCATCCGATGTATTGATGTTCTGTTGAAAAAAAGTTATATTTTATGAAAGGTTGCATTTTTTAATGCACAGAAAGCATGAACAAGTTAAGATTCACAAATCATTGTCATTAATAATATATAATCTATCGTTTATCTTAATTACTGAAAGAAAAAAAAGAACATCAAAAGTAATATACCTCTATAGATTGCTGAATCACTGAAATCTTTGTTTTTATGTAGTCCATGAGATGAAATGGAGTTGTTTTAGGAACGAAATTCTTCAGCGGAACAATTTTCATCGCTCTAAACTTTTCAGCACCCATATCGGTCATCTTCATCATGAGTGTCATAAAACTTTTAAACTCCTCGGACGTCGGAGCATACGTCTGCTGTTCATCAACAAAGGGATGCATTTTGATGGAACTGAAAATTATAAACATATATAAAAACTATACAACTGAAGAAAGTTCGATCATGATAATAAAACTGATCGATTGATGTTGACATTTATTAAAAAAAAAAAAAATTTGACCAATTTATAACTTCGTCATTTTTATTTTCGATAATGAATAAGTAATTTTCCACAATGATGATTACTTCAATAGCTGCAAGATTCTATGAATTTGATTTTCAGCACAATTTATTTAATTTAATACGTTAAATGAAACGATCCATTATTGAATGGCATAAATTTTGTATTATTAGTGGCATTGTTTATTCCGTTCAGTTACGTACATTTCTTTATTAAACGTATAGTTAAGAGGATGTATAAGTCGATGGTAAAGTTCAAATCCTCTTTTTGGCGGGAAAACCAATGTTTCGTGAATTTGTTCAAAAAGTGGTAGAAATATTGAGCACATTCATAATCAGACGAATCTTTGATCGTTTCAGAGTATTTTGGAACAATTACCAAGACAATTGATTGTGAAATACGATCACAAATAGTGACCGCGTTTTTTCTGTAAATTTGACATCTGCCAAGCCCACCTCAAAAACGCGGTCACTACTTGTGATCACATATTACAATCAGTTGTTGCATTTCAAGTTTTTAAATTATCTATAAAAATGAGAGAATTATCTGATATAAAAATCAGTAAACAACTCGTGTTTACTCTTGTTGAAAATTAACAAAAACTACAATTTTACACTAATGTCGGTAATGCAGGTCGCAATCGTCTTAGACATCCTTTTAAAATGTCTTATTTGTTTAATGTCAGAAATAAAAATATAAGCTAAAAAATGAGAAAGTTCGACCACACATAGAAAGCTTCTTTATTCCTCTCGACATTCTATAAACAAGAAATCTTTTAAATTCAATTACATCTATGTCATTTTCGTTTTCAATAATGAAAATGTAATTTTCTAAAATAATGAATATTTTTGTAATTGAACGATTTTATGATTGCAATTTCCTGCACAATTTATTTTATTCGATACGTTGAATAAAACGATTAATTATTAAAATGAAATAAGTTTTCGATTATTAGTTCAAATGTTCATTAACTCTAATTACGGTAAGTACATTCTTTAATTATACGTGCAGTTGGAATGTCTCAATTGTTGTACGTCAAAAATGTTAGTAAACGCTAAAAAATGTAAATTTCCGACCATAAGTAGAAAGCTTCTTTATGTTCCTCGACATTTTATAATTAAAAAATATTTGTAATTAAGTCATATCTATGTCATTTTCGTTTCTATAAAGTCGAATCGCGAAAACAGTACGAAAAAAATTCCCAATTTCAATTCGATGAAAAGATGTTTCAAATTTTTATTGATTCTTTCTTCATTTTTTAGCTGTATATAAATTTGTTATGTCATGTACACCAATTTTCATTTGTGAAGCGTGAGTAACGAAAAAACTTCACCTTTGCTGAACGCAACATTGTACGAGAAGCGGACCGCGCTTCACATTTTTTGATTGTACGTGCAGTGTACGTGAAGTTAGATGACTTTATCACGCTGTAAATAAAAATATATATATATATAATATAAAAATGGAAAAATCCAGCTATAAATAAAAAGTTCATCTATTCTTCTCAACATTTCACAAAAAAAAATCTCAATTTATTGGACTGTACGTTTATCATTTTTATTTTTATAAAATTATTATAAAACTATACAAACGCGCACGCGTATTTGCGATCACATTTCTTGACAGCTCGTGGCTAAATGTTATTTTTTACCAAATTTTATTACATGGTTTCTGAGTTTTCTTTCATATTGTGTATTATATAAAATTATGAAGTTAAAATTTACAAAAAGTAACGGATCAAAGAATGTTTACGTACCTCATGTTTACTTATAGTATTTCATGTCTAACTATATCAATCAATCTAAATGACTTAACACTCTGATTACTAGCAACATTATCGACCTATTATTTTAATGAAATTTTGTTGTCATTGCAAATATGTATAAAATTTCAGAAAATGAAAGATGTTACGATGCATTGTTTTTTTTTGTTTCTTCTAAGGATTACTTTTGAAATTTATTGTTGAAATTCATTGTACTTACCGATAACTCTTCTCTCATAAACAAATTCAGATGATAAATATTGTTGCACAAATTTCTTAACCTTACACTTGTCTGAAATCACTCGTAAAGTCGTTGAAACAATGATTTTCGTACACACCGGCTTTGTCGCGAGCTGTTTTGTTTTGGTAACACAAGCTTTCCCGCGTGACGCTCGGAGAACCAAAAAAACGTAAACACGAAAAGAGAACGTGAAAAACTAGGTTTATCTAAATTCACATCCACTTTTTGGACGTTATGTTTTTAAAGAAAGAGAATAATTTTTAGCAGAATAATGAAAAACATTAAAAAATTATTTGTGTATAAAAAGTTCGTCACAATGTTATGTTTACCTCGCGTGCAAAGATATCCGTCTGATTGATTTCTTTTTTCCAGATTTTTTGACCCCATCTTCTACGATAAACAAATTATTGATTACAACATTGTTGAAACACTATTGCACTGACAGTTATAATACCTTACGTTGCTTTGTGTTTTCAAATTCTTGAAACTAATTCCGTGTGTGAAACGTTTTCCACGACTGGCTTTACTTAGTCGACTAATTGGATCGAAAATTTTTATCGCAATAACTGTTCCGTCTTTGTCATGTGTCCGTCTTTGAAGGACACTGCCGAGATTTGTCCCTAGCGACCAAAAGTCGAGTCCAATGTTTTGTAAACATTGACAAAATCAGTTTCAACGTGTCTACAGCGCAGTGAACATGGGAGGTAAGTGTCTGTGATAAAATGTTAAAAAATAATTTTTCTTAATAAAAAGTGACATAAACAGGCTTTGCAGTGTTGTTTGCATAACATTTTCTATTGTTGTGATGAATAGAATAAGAAAAACAAAATTTTGATTTTATAATTATGAAACTCATGACATGCAATAACCTATTTTTTATTGTCATATTTACGAACAGCAAATGCAAATGTTTCCAGACATTTTTTAATAATAATCATTATATTCTTATTTGCAGAAAAGAAAATGAATTAATAAGTATAATTTTTAGGTAAAAAGTGCAAAAAAGAAAAGAAAAACAAAAACCAAGAAAACGTATGTACTTTCAATGATTACACATTTTTATTAAAAACAATTTTTTCCCCGGCAACGTTTAAAAATAATTATTTTGTTAACATTTTCAATTGAAAACATTTATTTGCTAAACTGTAAAAGAAATGCATAATTTAAAACAATTTATAAAATAAATAATTACGTTTTTATTTGATAGACAAAAGTACATAACACGAGACGCTCAGTGGAAAGGAACACAAATATAGCAATGAATGGAAATAAAAGAAATGGTGAAAACGTGCCAGTAGAAATATTGCAAACAGGAATGAAAGTGGAAAATGAAAATGAACATGGTGATATTTCTCAGCAGCAAGAAAAAAGGGATTTGCCGGTTTTAGATCCTTCAGGGAGTGAACAGCAGTTCGTCAACACAGGAAATCGTCAGTTACTGAGGCCACCGGCAGACATAGGACAGCAACAATTGGTTGCAACAGCAGGACCCATGCTGCAGGAGCCGTTATCTCAAGAAGTGGTGGACAGATGAATATCTCTGCCACCCGGGTCTTCATTTCAAAACGGACAAGATCATAAGGTATGAAAAAATTCAAATATCAGTATTAATGTGTGCGAACACAACTTTAAAAATATTTTGAAATGTAAGTCTAAACAAATGAATACTGAAACATGAAGCATAAAATCATTTTACATAAATTTTTATTAAGTACAAAGTAAAATATTAATTAAAACTTGAAAGTAATTTTTTGATTTATAATAAGAAAAATTTTTTTAAAAAGTGTAACAGTACTAACAATTGATATAATTGTTACTGCTTTTATCGCTCTCAATACGTATCAGTGTTACTAAAATGAAATCGACAAAGTCATTTTACATTTAATTTTTTTTCCATTTATAATGAAAAGATGGATGTATATCACGTGAATTTATGATAAGATTTCTTGATATTATAACCTTTGTAATGTATTTGTACGTTACTAACGTTTTTAACATGAATTTAGAGACAACAATTATTTTGGAATATTAATCGACATGGAGCCGTCATTTTAGTAGAGAATTAAAAAATCCAATCATAAATTACAAGTTTATCAATTATTTTTCTTATTTTATAAACAATAAAATATATTTGCCAACATTTGGCTTTGTCATTTTTGTTTTTGTATAGTCGATGTGTATGGAAACCGATGTAATACAAACGAACTGTTGAACTGATTTCGCCGCTTTTCACAATTTGTTATAAACACAAGTAATAATTAAAATTTCATGTTAAATTATATAACATTTTCGTAAAATACAATATATTGAAAAGAAACATTTAAAAAAATTAAATTTTAATTTTATAGAAGGATCTTCATAATACCGGACAATCTTCTGAGAGGAGTTCTACAAACGTGTCCATGAATGATGACCACGAAATAAGAAATAAACTTGCAAAGTCTCAAGGAAAGGGACCATTCGAAAATGTTATGAAACATTTTGTCACGCCACGTCAAGAAAACAAGGAACAACTGCATCTGAACTTTGGGCAGCAAACAATCGTCGCTACCACAGGTGTTGTGCCACAAGAACCGTCACCTCAGATGGGACGTTTCATCGCTGGTGGACTTCATCAAGTTCCTGTAACATTGCCAGAGGCTAATCAGAAACAATTTGTACCTAGTAAAGCAGTTGTGGAGCAGGAACCGGCACTTCCCGCAGAATAAGAAGTGGTGGACGGACGAGTACCTCTGCAACCGGGTCGTTCATCTCACAACGGACGCGAACATAAAGTATAAGTTTTTTTTTACACCTCTGGTGTGCAACAATGTGAATGAATAATTCTTAAAATATTTTTAATATAAAACTAATAATATGAATTCGATAATGATTAAACTGTGAACAATTTTGTTTCATTTGTAATAGTGTTTTTCAAAAACGTTTGACAGTACGAATAATCGATAGAATTGTTTATAACAATTATCGCTCTCGACAAATATCAGTTTAAACCAAATGAAAATGACAAAGACAATTTTTATTTAAAATACCTGTTTTTGTATGTAATGTATAAACTGATATATAAGATGTGAATTTATGATGAGACTTTTGATTTTCAACAATTATAAAGTATTTCTATGTCCTATACGATTTTTATATGAATTCCACAAATTTTCTCTTCGACTTCAGGATCTGTAATACTTAGGAATTTAAAAAATCTAATCATGCATTTAAACCTTATAAATTGTTTTCCAAATTTTATAAACGAAAATATATGTTTGAAAACATTTGGCTTTGTCATTTTTAATTTCGAAGAGCCAATGCATACAGGAAAACAAAATAGCATGAAAGAATCCTTGTACAGATTGTTCGTAAACAATGTAACAAAAAAATCATGTTTAACATTATGTGACATCTTCGTAAAATGCAATACGTTAGGATGAACATTTAAACTGATTTAATTTTGATTTTATAGGAGAAATTCCATAATACCGGGCAGTCGGTTGAAACGCATTCTACAAACGCATCAGTGAATGATGACCACGAAATCAGGAATGAATTACCAACAAAGTCAGAAGGGAAGGTACAAGTGGAGAACGTTATTAAACATGTCGTTATACCACGTCAAGAAAACAACGAACGATTGCTATCTAAGTTTGGACAGCAAACGTTGGTCGTCGCTTCAACATCTATGCCGCAGGGGTCCCTACACGAGATCGGACAACAGTATTTTGCCTGCGGGTCACGTCATTTAACGGAAATGCTGCCTCAGATGGAGAAACGTAAATTGGTCGCTGGTCAACCACCTATGCTACAGATGCTTCAACCTCAGTTCGGGCAGCAATATATTTCCGGAGAGACACGTCAATTTTCAGGTCAATTGGCTCAGATCAAACAACAGCAATTGATCGCTGGAGGAACGACTATACCACAAAAGCTGCCACCACAAATTGGACATCAGAAGCTGATAAACAGTAGTGCTACTCTGTCATCTGAGGTACAACAACAAGAAGTGGTATTCACAGGAGCATCTTTGCCACCTACGCCGCAGTCTGAGAATGAACAACAACAATTGGCGACCAGCAGAGCACTTTCCAAACAGAACATGCAACCTCAGATGGTGCATCCTGAACTGCCTCAGGTCGGACAGGAAACATTGGCCGCTGCTGAAGTTCGTAAGGAGCAAGGGCCTCCACCAAAGGTAAGACATGAAAAGGTGATGTCCAAAGGAGCATATCTGCCACTAAAGTCACTGCTTCTAATTGAAATCTGTTACACATGATCTGCTAACAAAATAGAATATTTCAAACATTGTTCTAATATTTATTGGCGTCATGAAGATATATAATCTCGAATGATCATGAACACATTGATCACACTTTGGCTTCCATGTGGCCTTTTTTTAATTTTACGTACAGCTAATATTTTAAACTTCTCGCCAGGAAAAACTATATACTTTGTATAATGAAAAAGTAAATTCATAAATCGATAGCTTATCTTTGTTCCTCGACATATTTCAAGTTCAAGTTCAATATCGTATTCTGTATTTGTCATTTCACTTTCTACATATTCAATGTGTGAAACAAACAGTAATGAAAACGAACTGCAGCTGTCAAATTATATAAAAAATATAACAATGTATTAAATTTCATCAATATTTCAGTAAATAATTAATAATTTTGCAAGTAATGTTATCAATGCTTTTT
>JAAMPD010002456.1:0-14834 GCA_025266255.1 Trissolcus basalis
TATATATATATATATATATATATATATATATATATGACACGCCAACAATTTTTCAATCATTGACAGAAAATTTTCTTATAAAAACAGTTTGTTAACTTTCTCAGTCTTGTAATACGTTGTTTTTTTATTAGTCATATATTGGAAGGAACAATTTTTTTTGATTGTTCATAAAAATTTGAACGCTTTGCTGATTTTCATAACTTGGATGTAAACATCGTTGTTAACTTTTTTTTCTAAACCTAGGTCAGTATATTGTCTGGGTTCTTTGCACTAAATAATGACTCAGCGACTTTACGCATACGGCGGGGGAGCTTAAAAAGCGTGCTTTGATAAGTTATTAAAACGACCTCGTCATGTCATATAATACACTAAAATTTTGCGTCTCCGTAGACAAATTTCAAGAAATCCTGAATTTTTTAACCACCCGATCCTTTTAGAATGCCGTTAATATGTCTTATATTTTCGTGTCTGAACTCGCATAAAACGAGTTATTGCACAATAAAATTTGTTCGCTCTCCATTTTTCAGTTTTGTTATCGAATAAAAATGTTGATTGAACGCAATGAATTTCCACCGCATCGTACATAATTAGGTGAAATTGAACTCAAGTAAAGTTCATTATGTGTCCTTAAAATGCATATCTTATTTGAACCATCTTTGAAATTTAATTGTATAACGAAATTTAAACGTAACTATATATACGATGCTATTAGTAATGCAATTTACCTAAATTAAAATATAAAAATTATAAAGTGTAATTGCCAATAAATCTCGTGAAGTTAAGAACGTGCTGTTCTAAAATGGACGTTTTTAAGTAAATCTACCAAACATTTTAAATTTTTCGACTATCAACAAAACACATATTTGTACTTGAATACTCGAAATTGAAATATTTCACTTTTTGCATCGGTTATAACAAACATACCATAAACTGACCTAAAATATTAGCAAACGGTCCAAAATAAACAAATGGTTTGTGACAGTAAACGTGCTTGTTACTAAAAAAAATTTTGCTGTGTATTTTTTTTTACTATTCACCTCATTATCACATCATTTAAAATGTGATAATTAACAGGTTAAAACATTATTATAAATTCTGAGCAAACAATCAAATCTATAATTTTAATCATAGTTAAACGAGGTGAAAATAATTCATAATTTTGTAATAAGTAATTTCCAAACTTGAACAATTTCGAAGTGTAATTTTGATACTTGAATTTATTGATTTTACTTGGATATAATTACAATACAGAAACTTATTCAATTTGATTCATCAATTCAGACATCTGATATTAGTTGTTTCAAGTAGCAGAAATCATCTTCAAATCAGATTGTAGTTTTTTGAAGTGAAAACATGAATTTTTTACTTTGACGAAAAAACAACTCCTTGGTTATACTCAAGAAAAAAGCTTTGACTCAATGACTTCTGAATTGACATGATTTTGCTTGTTCTCTAATAGCATATACAAAATTTACAACTTACGAAGTACGTTTACGTATCAACTTGAGGTCTTTTAAGAGCACTCAAATGCACTTAAGACTCCTGCAGTTTAGTTGCAAAATTTATTCCATGGCTTTGTAATACACGAAACCTGTGAAAAAAAACCTGTAGCGTTGTATTAGAACGTGCAACCTCGAATTGTAAATAATCTTCATTTTTAAATCAATGAAAATTTCACTTTTGTTGCTGTAAAATAAATTATACAAAATTATTCAGCGAGCTCAGTCTTAATCGGTCAATTTAATCGTCGAGTAATTGAAAATTTCAAAATTAATAAAAATGAACCAAGAATTATGATAATAAGGGAAAGAAAAAATTAAAAGTCTGGAGAAGAGCTTAATAAAAGATTGAATGAAAACATCTAAAAAAAGCAAATTATTTGAATTATTATTTTTTAATTATTAACGTTTTAATTATAACGTTATTATCAGAAATTAAAGGAAAAAGTTTTCAAAATAATTAAGACGTTTGGTGTGACTTAAGAGAGAGAGAAGAGGAGGATTTTAAAGTTAGAGTCAGAACGAGGTAAAATTTGAAAAGGTCTTTGAGATGGAAAAAGGTGGAGGCTTTCGAAGAGGGCGGCTATATCTATATGCAGATGATACGATGAGGATATGGAAAATGTGGTTCATTTTGTGAATACGAACAGTGTGAATTACCTGCTAAAATGAATGTCTGACTATATACCTAAGAGTGTTAGAAATGATGGGAATTACGTCAGGAAAACATTGATCCTCATTTAATTGAGAGATCAAAATAATTTTTATCATGCTCTTTTTTCAAACGTTACATTAGGTAATCTGATCAAATATTTTTTATGATTTTATAATTTTGTTATTTCAATTCCTTAGCCATCAAGTATGCGATGTTTAAACAGTAAATCTATGGTCCAATCACCGATCCGAAACTGATATACCTTGGTCATATTCAGCTCTGTCTTTTGTTATCTAAAATCTATGCCACAAAATCGCTTTGCGGCGGCACCATGTAACCAAATTGTTCTCCACCATCGCTTGGCTCCGTTTCCCGAGAAGTAATTATGATTTGTAGTTCAGTATTTTGGAAAGCTTTTAGTGCACCTACAAAGGATCTTCCTGATAATGATAACACGATCAAGTCAATAGAATTTCACGAAGACGATCATAAAAACTTGTATACAGGTACCACCAAATTGAATAAGAAATACAATTATATTTTTTTCCTCTAAATTCATATGATCTTCTTGATATGAAATATTATGATATATTTTCAAGAATATTTTCTGTATATTTCCAAACTTGAATTTGGCACACATGTTTCACCTTTTCTTTTGAGGGGATCGAGAAAATGTCAAACAGTTTACAAGTGGAGAACTTAGCCTTTAGGTTTTCGAAACTTCAGTTCAACAATGTTGAGATCTTATTTGTCACGACTTCAATAAGCACACTGCACAGACTTTACAAAGTAATTTTTCTTGGCTATTAACTTACCTTATTTTATAGTTTAACAGTTGTACATATTAAGTATTCAAAGAAAGCTGATAAATTTAATTTCTGTTGGTAAACAACAGCCTCGCAACACTCTTATCAACTCACTTGATTGAACACAATCCTTGAATTTTCACTTCACAATTTTTGCAATAATAAAATATTTGACTAAACATTTAAATTGGTAGTGAAGTTCTAAGTTCACTTTCGGTCGTAGATCTCGAGATGTTTCCTCTTTCTTGATTTCTAGTACATGTTTCAAACTCGTTAACTTTTTCTCAGGCTCGTGAAGTCTATCAGAAACTTTAACCAGAAATCATGTCGAATTTGTTGACCAGGTTCGCCCCATAATTGAAACTTAATTAATCTTTTGTTTGATATCTTAGACGCCGTCGTGCATTTTACTAACTCATTATGAGTATATTAGCATCAGTTAATCATCAAGCTTATAATTATTCAGTCAGACATTAAAAACATATAATAATTGAAAATCAGTTAAATTTAGTTCAACAACAAATGATTATAATTTGTTAGTTGGTATTTATATTTTTACACTTAATCAGTTAATTATTGGACATACCGTTTGAACATACAATTATCGTTTCAAATTTCTGTCAGAATATATTTTCAATGACACAATGCAAAATTGATTTCGACACTTATAATATTGTGTAAATAGAATCAATTAATTAATTATATTCCATTTTTTAATGAACTTTTTACGTTCGAGTGTCACCAATTATCTTTATTATCACTATAATAATGATTATTATTTTAGTCTTTCATTTAAGTATAGCCGAATTTCTGGCATCTCTATTGTTTCTCTCGTTTATTGTTTCTTAAATTCTATTTAGTAAAAATGTAAATATGTTGGATATTTTGAATGAATTGAAAACTAAAGGGTCGCTCATCAATGCATTTCAAAACTCAAATAAGTATATTCAACGAGTTCATTAACCCATTTGTTTACGCTCATTGTTTATACTCAAAAACTGTTTGATAATCATAATAAAATAATTGAGTAAACAAAAAGTATGAATTTTTTGACATGAAATAATAATGACGAGTTTAGGGATCGGGATTGATAAATTGTTATTCAATATGATGACGAAATTTTTTTTATTTTTTCAACAACAATCATATTACGATTTAAGCCGTAAAAAGCGATAAAACATGTTGGTATAAACAAATGATATTCTCGTAAAATGTAAATATTTTTTTTTTCACATTTTTTTTGCAGTTAATCATGGAATATGTGAAAAATATTTATGTGCTTTTAGAGTGAAAATATTCTAATATGAAACATTTTGATATATTTATTTAATTTTTTATTGTGTTTTTCTGAAAATTCAATTGACTGAAAGTAAGTTTGAACCAGTCTATGACGCGTTAGAAACTGCACTCGATACGAAAAAAAAATTTTGTTCCACTTATTCGTAGAGCGCCAAACCATGACAAACAAACAAACAGAGTTTCATTTTTATAAACTGTCAAGGATGTTAATATTTCAATGCAAAAAAACGGAAATTTCAGCGTTTTTCTTTTTTGTTGGCGATTAAAATACACTCACTCGAGGATCTATTTTTTATATTCAGAAACTAGAAACTACAACAAGCAATAACCATAAAGTTGAATCGATTTGGATTTTCTACCATCGATTTGAAATCAAACTCGTTGTCTCAATCACTGACACAATAGCTTCTCCTTAATAAACAAATAAAATAAAACGATTTGGCCTAGCATCGAATCATATTTAACGTGTATTTGTGATCGTGTGAGACCGTAATAAAAATAATTTCGTGTCAAAATAGAGTTCGTTTCTTTAGTTATAAATTATAATCAACTAAATGGATGTTTCAAAAAATACCTTTATAATCTGTTTATGTGTAGCTTCCAGTGATAATGTGTTAAACATTATTTCATTTTTCGAATTATCATAACACAAATAGGTATACTATAACTGAATTAGGTACGTTAATGTGATATGTAACTCAATCTCGTGTTGTCTGTCTCATAGTCGTAGGGGCAACGTTAACGTCATCTTTGTCGCACCTATACGACTTACATTTCACCTTAACCTTATTGATATTTTTATTTTGTAAACTAGCAAATTTGGTTAAAATTTTTAAATTCAATTGAATATCCAAGATTATTAAATAAAAGTAACAATATCAATATGATAAAATAAAATATTTGATCAGTTACAATTCAAGAATATATGCATTACTTGCTTGGCTAGTACCGAAAGCCATCAGACATAACTTTCAACGGTAGTACCCAAAAACAGATTAGGACATCGAGTGAACCGACGACCTGTCAAATTCACTCCGAACATAAGCGTTCTTCGTTTGTTAACTTCAAATAGAATTTGCATTCTCCGAATGCAATTGTATATTTTGATTTCATCCATATCGATTAAAATGAAACAGTGTTTTTTCTATAAATCAAACATTTTTGAGAGTGCATAAATTTCTATACAGTCATAGCTTTAATAGTTTTTTTATGACAGAAATAATAAAAGGATGAAAACATTCAACATGTGATGTGACAAGAAATGGAATTTTTTGAAAGCCTCTTGGATCACATAAAAAACGTTAAATCTATCTGGTACAGTTGTAAATGGTCATTCTTTCCAAATCTTTTTTTTTTTTTTTTTTTTTTTTTTGTACACATGAAAATGAATAAAAATTTGGAATATTTTCCCACAGAAAATGCATTTGAATTCAGATTTATGAAACATTATTATAAATATTGCACTATTTGCATTTATTTTTGTTTTTCTAATTTAAATGAAATACTTCAATTTGAATATTCAAAAATCAGAAGAAAATTATTCATCTTTTTTTTCAGGTTGGCCATCAAAGACAAAACTTAGCGTCTTGGAATAAAGGTAGATTTGTATTGATTATTATAAAATATTCCTTGTCCATTAGCATTTCAATGAAATCTCAGCACGTCGATTTCACAACTAATCACAGGAAAATTGATTTTATCGGAGATGTAATTACGTCATTAAAATATTTTTTGTGGTGAGTTTTGCTTTGAAATGCCGCGGAATCTTTTTGACCCGACAGAATATATTCGGGCGAGCTTTGAAAAGAATATATGGCTGTTTGAAAAGCTAATGTTAAACATCAGCAGCCGCTTTACTTAACAATGGGGCATAATACTGCTTACGTGTGTATCATCTACTTAATTTTCATGCATCATACGGCTCATAAATTTTCTATGAAGCCAGCAAAATAACTACAGAAAATAATTTAAACAAAATTGCTCGCGAGTTCTGAGCGTGCAATTTTTCTTATTTATTTTTGTTGTTCATTTTGTACGTCTATTTGTCGGGTAACAATGTATATAAAACAGTATTGCATGTCAAATTTATCAGATCTCAGCACGTTGTACCAAAGCAAATATTTATAGCAGTCTAAGCAAAATTACATCACGGTATACGATGTTACAATACTGAAACGTTGCCCAAACTGTTTCTAATGTTACGTAATTGCCTGACCATTGCTAAACTTATTCCACTTGAGAGGCCAGACCACAGTACACGAGCTTTGATGAATGCAAAATCGAGTGTATCAGTTTAGTAACTTCTATGACGTTCATTCCATTACAGCCCTTATCTCAGCAACAACAAAATTTGCATCACGAGGTGAAAAATAATTTCTGTAAAACTGAATCCTAGATGGAACAAAATTGAAAAAAAATCTGCATTTATGCACAAATTCTCTGTTAAAGAATGAGTGAAAATATGAAGAAAGATCTGTTGTTTCCCATGTTTTTGTGAAACTATGCATCTGTCACTGCATTGTTTGGCATTGTTCGGAATAAAAAAGAGTAATTTCTGCAGAAGAATGGTCACCACGGGCCTCCCATTCACCGTCAGGCTTGATCATTGAAAATTCAACAGGTATCAACAGTTCAACTTGATTAATACACCTTTCTTGGGTTACTTGTTATTATTATTGACCTCTACTATTTACTATCTTGCTATATTACGATCCGCGGTTATTTTGCTATTATAATACCTGATTTCTTGCCCAACATCATTTTCATTAATATTTTCTCCAGCTGCTTTACTTTTCATCTTTTTATATTTATTCAGTTTTTTTTTAAATTTTCAACTTCCAAACCTTGCAAATGTTTAAATTTTAAATTGTTTCAATAAATTTAAACATATTTTTAGTTTGAATTTGCTTAAAAGCAATCTTGAAGATTAATTTGGTAGGAATGCAATCTACTTAGTTTTGTTCAAGGGAAATAGCACAACACAAAATCGTATAAGAATGCGGTTTAATATCGCTGGCTTATTCGCAGCGATTTTTTTACCCCGGCATGCTACAAATGTTAATTATTTCGCTTGGTAACACATTTCTTTTACAATTTTCTTTATTGAAAATACACAGTTTAAGGTCAAGATCAAATTTATTGACTATTATTTAAATGTCATTATATGCTGATTCTTCGCCACAGCTAATGCATGAAAATACAAATGAAAAAGCCGTTTATTTTTACAGCTTGTCAGAAATGTTTTGAACACATATTTGAATAATTCATACACATCCAAGAAGAAATATCAGTACTCGCTATTTGTACATTTGAGAAAAATAAAGTTTGTAACATACTGTAAATCATTTTTTCTCAGAAAATAATGTTTTCCTTATTTCTTTTACATTTATTATATTTTTTCTCACGTGTACCTGTCGTGGCATCTCATGGTAATTTGCATGAATCCCAAGCTACAAAATAAATCGCAACGTCATCTGCAAGCCATGTCTTCGTAATAAATGACAAATATGATTCAGAAAACAGAGTATTGACTCGAGGATGTTCCAGTCGCTTGCAAAATTGTTAGGAATATTTGTAAAATGCGAAAAAAAAATTTATCCAAGTTCTAACAAGAATAATGCTTGAAAGTAGATCATTTATTTATTTTATGATAAACATAATTATTTTCATCATACTGATGCAATTGTTATCAACTCAACTACCAATACTACTAAAATTCAACTCATTATTCTTGTGTTAGTTTTTTTATAAAAAATATTAACTTTAATTGAACCTTCTTGATGGGAAAAAATCAATTTGTCAGTTGCGATTCAATAATGAGAGCATATCCATTTTCGTTTGGCTGGCAAAAATAATACGACCAAATAACAGATATATATGTCGATTCATTATAAATTGATCTGATATTGAAATAATTGAATCATGGTACAAGATTTTTTTTTACTTTTTAAAATAATTGAATATTTTCTTTTGTTTACTGTAAAATAAAGAAAAATTTTTTCATAACATTCAGAGAAAAGAAAAATAATAATGCTAAAATTTGCTACAATGACATCATTCAATTCAATATGAACAATTCATATCATTTTTTTTTCTATAAAAACGTCGATAAAAATATTTTTTGCGTAGAATCCTTAAATCTTTTGAAACAAATTCTAATGATATCAAGTTTAATAAAGAATATATCAGTTTTAATTCTTTTAAATATATTGTAGCAAAATGAAATTAATAAAAACAAAAAAATGAATGTGCGCCAAAAGCACAGTCTAGATAATTTACTGATATTATACAGATAATATACATGTCTATATATCTATAATCTATATATTATCTATATAATATCTAAATTGTTCTATTCGGGTGAACATCACGTGTTGTTTCCAAGCGGTCACCCCATCTACTGACCCCCATCCCCCAAATACTGACCACGCTCAATGCTGCTTAACTTTGGTGATCGGACGAGAACCAGTGCTTTCAGAATGATATGAGCGTTTGCGTACGCCACAGTTTTCTCACAGCGTACAACAACTCATTATCAGAATTATAATATTTCATAACTTTGAAATCAAATTTTTCTTTATTTTATTAGATATTATCTAAATAATATCTAGATTTTTTATTGAAATTTGTTCTATAGGATATGTTTAAATGTTATGTCAAAGTTTATGAAACTACAATTTAACGGTATAATTTTTTTTAATTTGAATTGATATATGTGTTTAATTTTGAAATTCTCAGAGCGTATTGCGTGATACAAAAATTTGTAAATAGTTAAATAAGGAAAACTTTTCGTCATATTTTGACCAAACTTTTTTCATCATGCATGAGACAATAAGTTTTCCAAAAATTTGAATAACAGGATATTTATGTCACCCACGTCACTTAGAGATTGCATTTAAAAATCCTGGATTGCTGCATTGTATTTGTATTGCTTTTTCAAGCGTGGTGCTCGCACGAACAGAAGGACAAAAACATATAAATGAGCAAACCAACAAACAAACATTCTGCAGTTTTTTATTAGTAGGGATGTTAAATTCAAATAGTATTTTCATTATTTCTATTTAATGCAGAATTGAGATTCACTATTTCTTACCATTTTTGTTGAAAATTCAATGCATCATCAAATTAAATTATTTTGACTGAAGAATTTTTTTTGACACAAAATGTCTGATGCAAGAACTCAAAAAAATTGTCAATTAATCAGTGATTCAAGGGAACGGCTAAGCTGGTGACGTATGGTGAATGCAATTTATCAAGCACAACGTAACATGAAGCAAAGTTTTGATGTGCAAAGAAGCTTGCTAAATGGCCAATATGAAATATAGGTTTTGCGACAAACTAAATCGCGCAAGTTTATGCTATTCGGAATCAACAGCCTTAATTGAGACTCCTCACTTTCGTATCCATAAATCAAAATGCCTAAATTTCGAAACCTAAATGTGACTTACGTCCATTCTAAATCTCTCGCTTATCTGAAACAATTTACAATAAACGTCAGTATAAATTCGTTAAAATGGAAAATCGATTCCACCAAGTTTTATGTATCAGATCGACGTAAAACAAGACATTTGTTTATACAATTTCAAATGATTCGAAAAATAAATTCATTCAAGTATTGATTTTTAATAAAAATTTATAACGCAAAAGAAATTTGTTTCCGAGGATTTATCAAGCCGTTTTTTAGTTACTTTATATCTCCACCAAAAAAAAATTAAATAAAATAAAGCACTGACAAGTACATAATCAAAAATACACAGAGAAGTTCGGGGTTGCTGGAACTGGAATTCTCAACTGGCTGGATATTTATGTTTTATTATCTGCCATTTGTGACTCTATTACTGCTATACTTGTAAGAGTTGGCCTGATTTAATTCAATAAATCAAAAAGGAGTTCTATTCACTGAGGCCAAAATTTTTTGTTAATGAAGAAAAGTTATGAAACAAGAAAAAACCGAATAGGATCTAAAATTTCGCGAAGCAGCATTCATCACCATTACCTTCTCTGTTGTACAATCTCAACAATAATTTTTTCGCATTTTGTCTTCCATAATGATTTGCTTCAAGCAAAAAATGTGTTTTTCATCTGAAAACTTCATCATCGAAAGAAATGATTCTGCAAATTATACAAAATATTTTTCTATTTCATTGCAAAAAAACAGCTGACAAATTAATTCCTGAGGGAAAATTGAAGACTGTGACAATCCAAAAATCAACTTATGACGATGAAATGAAAATTGTTCCAGTTTTCTGATGGTATATAATAGCATAATTTTTTTAAGCTAAAAAAAATATTATTTCGCCCAGAATATCATTTGTATCGTGACTTTCCAATTTGAGATGTTCAGTGACTGCATTGTAGCCTCTATAATGTCTATAATGTCTGTGTGGCTTTTCATCGTGGGAGACTGTTAAAATAGAACGACGGGTTGCAAAAATATAAATGAAAGTACAAAAATGACTAAAACCGCAACTGAAAGGGACGGCGAATCTTTTCTTTTTCCAAATCCGTAATCTCGTGACAAAACCGAACTATTAATCTCCTGTCATTGCTGCATGCTGTACCGACAAATCGATGTCACATAATGTATTTCAGCCTTAGACTAGTACGTATCGCTTATTTTATCTCACTCGATTACGTACCATCACAACAAGGGCTTTCAAAGAACACGACTTAACGAATTTAGATCTCGTTTAACGTCAATCTTTATTTGCTACGATTTCCACCACAAACAGAGTTTTCTTGCCAAACTATATGCTGCACAATCATAAACCACTTAGTCTTGCTTTGCATTTTTGTAATCACCCTTGACATCATACACAGACGCTAACAATTAATTCCGTTCGTGAAATTCAAATGAAAATTTGTGGTAATTTCGTTCCATTTTTTTCAAATCAAATTGCTTTTACATTTTTTATTCAACCGGACGGTTTTACCATTTTGCTTAATTTTTGCACTAACACTTACGAATGCACCAGTCTTTGCTTACGTGAAATAATCAGCAGAAGACCGTACATGAAAGCAAAATTTACATTGTAAACTAGGGCAGTTTGTATGCTCATTGCATTGGAATTTGTCAAACGTGTTAATCATGTATATATGGCCTGGTCTTTTAATAGGCTTGATCGATTATCACACAATCGAATATTTTCGCTCTGTTCTGGGAGTTTTTGTCTTCTGGCGACAGACGCGAAACAATGCTAATCACAAAGTCGAGACTGTCGAAACATATTTTTGAAACTGCCTAAAGGATGCAAATTCAAATTAGCAACACAATTCTGACGCCGGGTAAATAACTTTGCATTTTCTTTGTAAAACGTCTTTCCGAAACTGAGGAAAAAATTCTGTATCGAAATTGAGTCTTTTTGGCGACTGACATTTTATTTCAAAACGATTTTCCGTTGAGATAGTATCTCGTCTCCTATTATTGACGAGAAAAATGGTGTTCCAGATTTTTGTTTACAAATTGAATGTCCGATATCTCAAATTGCATTTTTATGACATGTGCAGAGAAACTAGCATAATTAAAATTTAAATGATCTCTTTAGCATACGCTGCAAAGGCAGCAAGACACGCGATATAATTTGCAAAGAAAAATTATCCGGACTGTTAAATATTAAATTACTCTGCTCGCTTGTGCCCACCCCTTCATCAAATCGTTTAAATTGCATCAAACCGAAATATTTGCCTTGCGCGCGAAATCGCCTATGCGATAATTTCTTGTCTTGATACGTACGAGTAAACATTTCGTGAGATATTGAATATCGAGGATATGAGAATATTTCGTGTCAACGATCGTGATATGGCTTGAGGAAAGAAAAGGTTTGTCGATGTGAATTCAAAATATTTCACGGATATTCGCTGACATATCCTAGAGGCAAATGTAAGATCACGTGACTTTGACTTAACAAATTAATAATTCAAATCTCCTCCAAATGAGACATTCATATTAGCAATTATTATGTCAATTATAGCACCGTTATGAATTTTATGAAAATTTCAATGGAATATTCAGAATTTTAAACTAATTATACATTTTCTCATACCATTTGATTTTACGTCATACATTCTACGTTCTTTTTGTTTATAACGTACGTTACAAACGTGAAATGTAACTCAACGTTTCAAAATATATTTGCATCTCAAACATTTTTATCATTTATAAAAATTTGAATTATTCGGCATGACAGAATAAATCACGATGCAATATACAATATTGCTTCAGCATATAGTTTATTCAAATGATACAAAATACATTCAACTTTTCATAACTTTTCTCAGTTAAACGACGTCAACTGAACAATTACCTTAGTTGCATTATCATGCATAATGTCCCTATTAGCAGGCATTCCAAAGTTATTAAAAGTCAAAATGGAAGTTTGTATGTTGAGTTTGGTCAACACGCCGGAATCCGATGTTGTTGCAACTTTAAATTGTTAACTGAGCATCTAACTCGATAATTTTAACTTTGATGAAATTAATGAAAAACACTAACAGCTCTCAACAGTTAATAAAAAAGTTTGAAGAACGATCTTAATGTATGTACTGGAAACTTAGCCAGTGCTTGTTTTTTTTCATTTGTTCAATTTAATTGAAAGAAAATAGTTTGAAAACAAACATCGTGAAAAATGTAGAAATCGTAAAGACTGTTAGATAAAACGGGATTCTCTTGATCGACAATTGATGTTTTAATTAACCAAGTTTCGTCTTGCATATATGTATATATAAAATATATCTAGCGGTTGCACAAAGTGATCTGCATTTTTGATCAAATGAAAAAATGTAACTAAATTTATCAAGGAAATTCCTTGCTTCATACTCAAACTACGGGAATTTAACCTAAAATGTACTATCGTATTAAAAACCAGGCGACGTAGAAATAAGTCAGGAAAATTATCTAAGATCTTAGGTCTTTGAAATAGAATTCAACATTTCAAAGGTTGAGATTCATATGAGATCGTTTGTCACTCGAGATTTATTATTGACATCTATTTTTTTGCTGAAAAATGAGCGTCAATTCTCTTGAAACTTTGCAGACTATTTAGACGTTAGAGAAGGATGTGAACTCATCTGAAGTACTATGTTTGGTCACAACACGTACCTTGTATATACTTCAATAGAACTACTCGAAAAAATAGCTTCAGCTAAATGAAGTAATTCGTTTTCACATCTCATTTAACCCTTTAGATCATTTTCAATGCGGAAACTTATTTTTCAAATGTGCTAATGCAACGTCATCATGATTTGTCATCACGAAGGTCAATTATTTTTTGACATCGTTTAAAATGAGAAAAAAATTTTGTTACATTTTCCACTTATATTCGTTAGCGTTCAGTTAACTCAGCCGTTCTAATAGAAAGAGTAATGAATACACCAGACTCTTATTTTTT
This sequence comes from Trissolcus basalis, assembly GCA_025266255.1. Lineage (NCBI taxonomy): Eukaryota > Metazoa > Arthropoda > Insecta > Hymenoptera > Scelionidae > Trissolcus > Trissolcus basalis. The sequence continues at coordinate 13,646 of JAAMPD010002456.1, forward strand.
GTAGATCGTGTAAAGGTGATATACGACAATTGTAAAACTGATGTGAGTAAAATTAATTCTGTTCCGCCGTTAGTTTAATTTTTTTCCATTCCATTTTAATATTTTCATTTTTGTTATGAATTTTTAGTATGAAAAAACCTTGTTGTTATCTCGAGTAAATTTTGTGGCTAAGCAAAGATGTCGTTCAAAATGCAAAGATCCTTTGATAGCTCAGGTATTCAGAAAATTCATGTCACTGCAACGTGTAACAACATAGTCACTGAAGCATAAATTCATTTCATTTTTAATTTTCAATTAGTTCAACACGTGTCCATCATGTTATTTATGTTTTTGAAGCGTGATTATTATTTGGAAAATGATACAGAAAAGTTTTTTCGTTTTTTTGACGCACATATTTCCGACTATGGCACATAAAAGATAATTCTGAATTATTGAATTAAATTTTTTTTAACGAATTCGCTACGTATTGAAATTAGTTCTACACAAAATTATAGTAAATAATTCAATAACTGAAAATCGTATATTCATTGTACTAAATGTAACATTTCATTATAACTAGAAATTTTACTTACTTGATTATTACAAACCTCGAAAATGGTACGGATGATCATGATTACATGTTTTACATAAAATCTCACTCATTAAAATATAATTTTTGATTAGGTGAAACATTTGGTAACTCAGTAAAGTGAATTAGTAAATAATTTAATAATTTATTATATCATAATTAAAGTTACAATTAAATAATTCGCCATCAGTGTGACCAGACACACCTCATAATCAAGAGCATTTTAGTTTTTTTTTAGTCAACCTTTGGAAGTAGATAAAAACGTTTTTTTTCTCCCACTTTCTATAAGCTGACAGAAAAAATTAACCTACTTCAATTAAAATGATTCTAAAAAAGTTATTTTGCCCCGAAGTTGATCAAAAATGCTTTTACATAAAATGTAACTAAGTTTGCCTCCCCTTGAAATTGAATTAATTACAATGTATATAAATGTACATGCAAATTCCTTAATTAAATAAGCTCAATCTTTTTGCTCAATTTGAAATTTTCTAACAAAAATTGTGCAAAATGAAACAAAATGAAATCAGTTTAACGGGAAGGATGCAAGTGCGCACCGTTCTAGTGCACACGGGTCAACTGCACACCATTCGAGTGACCACGGAATGAGTGCGCACCGTTTAA
>JAAMPD010002457.1:0-14828 GCA_025266255.1 Trissolcus basalis
ATAAATAATAAATAGAATATATTTTGGTCGGATATATTTTCTATCCATGAGGGTTTAATTTAAATCGGTGAAATACATTGTTTTTCCTATAGATGGAAAAAAATATAGTTCAAAATATATCTCACGTATATTTACTATATTTGAAATATATCTGTATATATTCTACATATAAGAAGTCATTTATAAATCATTTATGAAACGGCCATAAATTATATAAATAAAATATAGGATACTTATAAATATTATTGAAAAAATATATTTATATGGAAGATTAATTAAAATCTACATACATGTCGTATATTTCCGTCCTTGTGGTTCACTGTAACTATTTATCACTGTATCAGTACAATTCATCTATGGAAAGCAAAAAAATTTGAATAAAAAAACGAGGATTTTGAATCGGGAAAGAAGGAGTTTAAAAGAGGTCGAAAATCACAACTCAGCGAAGCTCTCCGCAAAATGGCACTAATTGGCCTTGAGAGATTGTCCGTCGCGTCTCTGGCTGATATTTTCTACTGCTGTTTACCCGTCGCATCAGTGCAGTTTGTCTTTTGGAATCGAATGAAAATCTACGATGCGAGCTAATTAAGCGCGATCAATCAGCGCTTTTAATTATCCGCGCCAATTGTTCTCCGGGGCATATCTCGTCGGTTTGGTTTTGTTGTGTGCACACGGGCACTGTCGTAGGCGTGCTGCAAATGAGTTGCCATTGGTATACCAACGCCAACGCTCGTTTCTTCCATTGCACGCCATTGATTTAGCGAACGTGGGCGGCCGGACGATTGTATCGGCCTGTTTATTACGCTGACGCGTTTTGTTACGCTTGGCGTGTCGTTCCTTCGCGGAATTGATTATACGAGTCCGGTAGCCATCGATCGTCCGGCACAAACAACGCGGAGATGCCGATGCTAACGAAGCCTCTCTCGTCCCGACGATCGTTAGGGGCCGCGCGATCCAAATTGCGCGGACCACACGATTTACGAGCGGAATCTCAGCGATTTGCAAAATTCCCCGGGCTCGAGTGCCGACGAATTAAAAGTCCGTGGCAAATTGATGAAATTCTATCGCGCGCGCCACGCGTGACGCCACACCGACGGTAATAAGAAAAACCGACTGAAAAACTCTTTTTCCGTCTCTCTCTCGGTTCGCTTTACTAGGAACTTTGACGCGGCCGGCAAAATATCCTAGCCGCTTGCTCGCGCCACGTTATTCGCATATTTTGTGTACGGAATAATATCATACCGAGGCGTCCCGCGGAATTCGCATTCGGTCTTGTATATTTTATTATACATTAAATCCGTCAAATTGCTTGCGGTTAATATAGTTCAGAATACGGGAGTTATGCAAAAATCTATATAATGTAATAAAGTTTTCCCTGCCAAAATATCCGAGACAAAAGAGATTTCACAATTTTTGGTTCATTGTCCTGACATAGTATTATGGACTTTTCTTGAATATAAGCTTCGATAGTCCATAAAAACACTTTACATCAAAGTCACTTTGCATCTTTTATCTCAAATCTTGCACTGAGAAAAAATTACTTTGTTGATTGAACTATTTTTTCAGTTTCTAGTTTATTGTTAGTATTATGGCGTATGGGAAAGAATTCAACACCATAACTAATAAGAATAACGAGAGAGTTTATTTTATCATAGACTGAAAGAAATATTTTGGAAAAACTGGTAAATTTATAGGGACGCGGACACATGAAGCATTTTTCTATTGTTGTCCTGTACACTATAGGAAAAATTGTAGCAATTTTATACGACTTAGAAGAATTTTTAAGTTCTCAAAGTAAGTCATTGTTCGTCAACGTTTTATTATAAAAATTCAATTTTTTTATTTAAAATTGTGCAAGATTACTAAGAAAAGCACCCGTTCTCATTAAATTGATTTACACTCACATTATTAATTTTTAATCAAGAAATCTGTAATGTCGGTAACTCCCGAGTCGACATTACCTTAAAGTCAGTGTGCAAGTAAGTATATTAATTTGAATCAAATCAAACGAATTGAAAAATTTAACTTATTTGTTAATTTGGACACGAATTCTAATGCTAAAATGCTTTTAATATAATAAATAAGAAAAATCATATTTGTCAAACAATTGTGTTTAATGTTACTAAATTGCCAAATTGGCATGAATCAGTTTGACTAGAGTTGACTAAAAAAAACTCTTATTTTCTAGTGAAAAGTACCGATCTGTTTGTCGGTGTGGCGCTTGTGCAGTATAATCCAAAAATAATAATGAAAACATGCAAATAGCCAAAGAGAGGTGAACGAAGCCAAACGAAACGAAGAGCTCTTTAGAGTAGTCATAAAGTCGGCCGGTTTGACTTAAGGGTGTATACTGACTCATTAATGACAGGGTGCTACCTGGCAAAACCATTCCGTCTTTGAAATTCATCTTTCCATTTAGCACTGAATAATTTTGCACTCTCACAACATCGCTAAAACTGCGAACAATTGCTGAATCGAATCTCTGGCGAATCGTGGGAAGATGCAACATTCTGATAGCAAACGTGTAATCAATCAATAAAACTCTCACCGGCATGATGTACACGAAAACTGTTTGGAGTCTGTTTGAAGTTGATTTCGAAAAAGAAAAAAACGTCCGTACGTGAGCCTCTGCTAACAGGATTAAGGTAGTTGTACAGTTACAATAAAGAACGTATTGTTATCGTTATTTTGTATTCACAATTTTGTAATCAACTTAGTAACCCGAAAATTCGAAAAATACACAAATTTGAAAATCAATCAAAAATTGCTAAAATTGATGTCGTTACTAAAAAGAAGATAACTAAATTTTGCCATAAACACTGAACTTTATTTTGAATACAAAAATTGTACATAAATAATGTTTTTCATTAGCAATTTTTCAATTTTCAAAAAAAAAAAAAAGTCTGATTTTGAGGTTATGAGATAAATGTTTCCGCGTGAGAGAACAAAATTCATTTTAAAAAATGTTTCTTATCTCCATGATTGCACAGCACGATTTCTTTTTAAATTGATGATTTGTTCAGTATTTTGTAGAAAAGTTCTTCTTTTTATTTCCTACCTTGGAGCGCAGTCACTCAATTATTTCCTGCAAATAGAATTTAAAATAGAAATATTCCGCTTCGTTTGCATTCAGTCGGACTGAAATTCAGAGCAAAAAATCCGACCAATCTTCGCGGGGAACGTAAAATTTCGTGCATTACATCGCAATCGTTGCAAAGTCCCTAGCGAAGCGGAACTGGTTAGCGAGTACGCGGCAGTGGGTTTGCGCGGCAAATATTTGAACGTTTTTCGACGGTATCCATGACGACGCGAACGAGCCTTAACGCGTAGCTGAGCCGACAGACCCGAATAGAACGAATGAACAAGAACGAGCACGCAAAATGAACGAACAAACGCCAACGAACATCCAGTGCAAATATTTGCACGTCGCGGGTTTGCGGAAACTCTGCGCCAGCAGATTTTCTGAGGACGAACCTGTACACTATTTGTCGTCACCTCTTTCGTCGCAAAACGAAAACTGTTTCCCTCTCTCTTTCTCTTACACCGGCTCTCGATCCCTCCTGCGATTTCATTTTTCAATATTCCAAGGAGAGAGAAATATTTTTAAAAATTTGCTCGGATTTAGTCGCGCGGTGATATCAAGTTTTACGAGTGGGAATTGAGTTTTATCTGACACGTAAAACCTGTATCGAATGTTCGGCTTCCGATCAGTTCCTTTAATCTGTTAGGAGAGTTTATCGCATGAGGTTTCCCTATACAGTTAGACAGACTCACTCAGCCGCTTCTTCCTCAAGCCAACTTGTTAAAAGGTATCATTAGTCAAAGCTATAAATCCAATTTGATTCAATTTTCTCGAATAACAAGTAATCGCTATAAGAACCAATTTGCGAGAGTACAAATTTGCAAACAGTTTTTTGCATTCGTTTCCTTGCAAATTCATCACGTTTCGTGAAAAACAAGCGCACAAAAAGAGAGAGAGAGAGAGAGACAGGAAAAAAAAAGATAAGTAAAACATTTTATCATCACGACATAACTTGCATCAAGACAGCCATCAGCGAGATAACCGCGCACTCGTCGCTCTGAAATTGATCGCCCGTCGTTAGCGTATATAATTAAGTAATACAACTATTTAAAAACTCATCGAGTTTGAGGTAGAACAAGTTTTCATGCGGATTGAGACATAAATTCAACTCCGCAACTTTGAATGGCAATAGGAGAAGAAAACGCGGAATCAAAAACCGGCTCCGAGTATCACGGATCTTACCACCTTTGTAAAACAGTGCCTAACAGAATTAGTCGAGGAATTCCGTCTCATTAACGTGCAACCTGATTCGTCCTGTCCGCCTTGTTTGGTCATTTGAACGTCGGCGCACTGAAACAAAATGAAACAGCTAAAAAAAGAAAAAGAAACAAAAAGTAAAAGAAAAACACAGCGAACCGAAAAAAAGTGCGCTCATTTTCGAACCGGAGAGAGAAAATGACGCCAAATACGGGAACTCGTTGGGGGAGCGGCGAATAAGTTTTTGCGACACTGCGAAATTCAGTCGTCTCAATCCCGCGGCAATTAAGCCTCGGCGAACAATCGGCGATGCTAACAAGGTGTTTCGCGAAATAATATTAATTCAGTGGGGCTCGGGAATTACGTTGATACTGGTATTTGCCAGGGCGGTTAATAATACCGATACGAGTGGCTAAAGTAGGTAGCAACAATGAACGGGCGAGACAGCGCTCGCCGCAGATGGGATCGCAGTATACAGTAGCCCCATGTATATCATTAACCTCATCCTCGTTTTTCGTCTCCACCTTCGGACGCTCCCTCGGCGGTCTGACGAAACAGGCCTCGGTGCATCCTTGTCTACTGCGCTCTCTCTCTCTCTTTCTCACAGATAATTCTCCCTCTGCTGCTTTTCATTCACAGTATCTGCCTTCGGGCTCAGCCCACCGCGTACAAACGAGTAATTAACTATCTCAGTGTGGGACACGTGTTCCCCGAGCGTTCCCTTTCGTTCAGGCTTTGTGTTGCCGGGGGAAAGCTCCCTCGTCGCTGTTTGTACACACGCTCTTATGTTAATTTAGCTTGACACCCCGACCCCAGTGTTCAAAAATTACGTCGCATCAGTCCGACCCAGAAAGAAAGCTACGAAATTTCATTAGACGAGGGAGCGCACACCCATATCACGCACGATTTCGTTCCACCGTCCCCCCCACTCCCGACTTCCCCCTCCACTCGCTCGCTCTCTGGCGGTTCATCTTTTCTCCATTTGAATTTCAATCGAATTGCCGCAATGAAATCGTCAATCCGGCTAATTAGCATAAACGAACAGGGTAATTAAAATGTGCGCGACATTCTAATTCAGTGAAGCGATTGTTGTTTGCGCAAACGATTATTTCATCGTGGCGGGTACCAATGGCGGTTATTAAAACGAAGGTACGCAAGCTATAATAATTAATTCCAAACATCAGCGCTGATGTTGTGATAATAGCGTGTATCGTTAACGAGTTTCCATTAGTTTTGGCCTGCAGACTCAAACAGACGGATCACTGTTGAATTCGGTTGCTTTCGACGGTAATTATAAACCGTTCGATTAACATCAGTCGCAGATAATTGGCATCCACGTCCAAAACAAAGAGCCGCAAAATCCGGCTACATCCGCTGTCGCTGTGCAATCGTATCCCGACGTCCCCGATGGGTCTCCAACTTTTAATCTCCCTCTGTGCTGCAAGTTCACAAAGCCTCCCTCAGAGGGCGCTGTCGAACGATTCCAAAGAGCAGAACACACACAAAGTCGCGTGCAGACAACTTCTTTTTTTATTATGTAGATTTTGACGTTTCCTTTACGCTGAAGGTCAGTCCAAAAATTTCTGTGTAAGTGTTACCTTCCCCCACTCTTCTCTCACCTACAGAGACAAAAATATACGTGTAAATATATTTGAATTGTATATTTTTCATATAAAATGTATATTTCTTTCATATTTCATTTATATATAATATATTGCCGCTGTATAAATAATGTGTAAATCATAATTTATAATAATATTTTTTAAATATAAAAAATTCACCTAAAATATAGTTTAAAATATATTTTTATCCGTGCGGACACCCCCTCCATATTTTCCTTCCCCCACCCTTCCCCTCGAGAGAGGGTGGGGTAAAGCGACAAGATATTCCGTTTTGCTCGACATTATTTTTATATATTTCGCATTTATGATGCCTTTTCAAGTTCGCAGACATATCTATGTTCCAAGGTACGTGTAAAGAAGTCACTTATAAATTTTCTTTTTGCAAGACACCCGCAATGATGGAACTGCTTCTTCAAACAAAAGACTCACCAACAGATAAAAGTTGCGCGAGCGCGATAATGGGCCGCGAGGCGCTGATTGGGCGACGTAATCTGTCGCAGTCGTAAAACCGTCCCCTCATCCTCCAGGGGAGATAATGTTCACGTGCTGGCTTCCTCAGTCGATTGTTGCTCCCTTAGTTTCCACTCGACTGGCCCTTAAGGACGGCACAAGAGAGGAGGGTGATAGATGCGATCCTACAAGGGGTGAATATGTTACAATTATCGCTAAATCGAAAGCCCCGGGAGACTGGGGAGCGATGGTGTTAGGTGGCACGGCAGAAGGACACTCGTTACAATGCGTCCCAACCGACACTGTTGCGTCCCCGGGGATTTCGAGGCAAAAAGTTTGCTTTGAATATAGCCAACTTTATGTGGCCTTTATTGACAAAAGCGAACAAAACCCCCCGTCGGATAGGACCTCCCCGCGCGGACCGTAAACCCAACGCGCAGCTTCAGATTCTGTTACGGCTTCCTTTCGAGGGTCGAGCGTTTGCTTTGAGAAGCAATAATCCTTTATCACAATTCAATTTCCCCGGGTTCCAACGGTATAACACGAGAACCTCTAATCCGCATTCAAATCTGGTAATCAGTGTAATGCCGCTTACAATTGTATCCGTAACTTGATACCTCCCCGACTATTGTGAGATTTTTTTTTTCCACCACCAACCGCCTCGTCGATATCGCATAAGTATTTTGTTTGTACGAAATTCAAAACCGGTAAATTGCGCTAAACAAAGCGAGACAGTATATTTGAAATCTTAATGCTTCCGCCGGTTTTTGCGAGCACCAACAAATCATTTATCAAGCTTTCATTACAGTTGACTCTCTCCATCAGTCGTGTTTATTTTTCCATTAGTCCGAGGGACGCGATAGTACTTTCATTAAATTGTCTTTTGTCCAACCTTGTACATTATTTTGTCTGTCTTTGTGTTACAGAATCCGTTACTATCTCGTTATCGTCTTTATTAGGGGCTTGGGCTGTAAAAAAAATGACGCAGTAGTAGCCCGAAATTACGTACGAATTTCGCTTCCTTCGACTTCCGTTTGTGCGCATAAATCCAGAGGGGAGTCTCGTTAATGCCTGCCTTTATAGGCCACCAAATCCGTTTTAAGGAGGCTGCGACGTTATTCAAAAATGAGATTAGAAGTTAACAGCGTTTTTACAACGAGTGCCCGTTGCTAATATACTTTCGCTCTTGAGATGTAAAATTTAGTACATCCGGTGGATCGTTGAAACTGACGACAGTGCCAAATCAATACTTTATTTACGTTAATGCCAAGTGCTGGTATTATTATGTACATTACATCATGTAACTCAATTTACTGAAATTTCAAGAAATCTTTAAATAATTCAGAACTTCTCATTTAAAATAATAAAAAAAAATTTACAATTTTGATCAATATCACAATTTAATATTTTACAAATAATAATTTTCATCATGAAAAAATTTACTACATTTTGTATTAAAAAATGCAACGTAATTTTTGGTCATAAATTGTTCCAAATTTTGTTGGCTGGTCTCTCAGTAATAATAATTATAGATTCGTAGAAAAAATTACGAAAATGTTTTTTGTCGGGTCAAAAAATGTATACTTGAAAAATCACATTCCCAAATGAGTAAAGCTTTTTTTTTTATACACCTCACCATAATTGCAGTTTACAATTAGCAACGTAGAAAAGCCTGCGAGATAATGATTAAAATCACGATGGAATTACTTGTGAATTTCGTAATATTGTTATTAGCGTAACCACAGACAGGTGCGCCATCATTCTTTGGCTCTGTCCCTATTGGATTTCCAAATGTCGTGAGTTTCAATTTAACGCGATGCCGACACAACCATTCATTAGTGTGCGTTTCCCGTGTTTTACTTAGGCGTGCTAATTGCGTGTTGGCTTATATTTTTGAACGTGCGTGGCCCACGAAATTATGGCCCGAGTCATTAATTAACCGGTGCCCGTAACGATGCTAATAAAAAACGAGCCATCTCCTCTGAGCTCCAACAATGTTTCTTCCTTTCAAGTAATATCGAATATTAATTGACTGTTTATTCTAGATGCGAAGGAATCGACTGAAAAATGTAGTTCCATTGTGAGAGCGTGTGAACGTAGCACGTGTTGGGAGTTTGATAATGGCGTGAGTGAAAAGTTGAACGTTCCTCGAAATTAATGACGAGCCTCGTTCGGTGTGTTGTGAAAAATAATGGCAGCTACCAGAGTCTGATCGGTGTTATATAATATCCGCTCAATCGGGCGAACAAATTCGAAACACGTTGAACGCTCGATCATTCAATTACCGTTTGTATTCATCAGCGCGGCGCACACGTTAAGTACACGTTTCTTGTGCCGCTTAACTAAGCTTGACTCTTTGCATCTGCTTTTCGGTTTCGACTCAGCGACATCACTCCCCCATGCATCAACTACAAAAAGCCACTACACAACATTCATTATATTCTGCATTGTCAGTATCCGGTGCTGATTTATTATTATTATTCGACAAATTACACGGCTTGAATAAAACCTATGATTACTTCATTTGCTGGAACTAATAAATAATGATTATTGTTTCGAAATTATTTTATTAAATACAAAAAAAAACGAATGACAATTTTGCAAAAAAAAAAAGCATCATGATGTAAAATTACAATTTGCAACGAATTTATTATTGATTTAAAATATTGTTTTGTGCATTTGATTGAAATTAATTTCTTCTGCTGTTTGATAAAATTTGTTATGGATGTTGGTTCATGAATATTCCCTTGGTTTTTTAATTTTTGTTTCGTTATTATTCATTATAAATACATCATTCATTATTATTCGTGTTAATAACATCTGATTGTCAATAATTTTATTTGCATGAAATAAAAACATGTGACTTTTAATATCCATCGTGAAATAATAAAATAGGCAGGGCAGCAGCGGATGGGAGCAACAGTTCGTTGTCACAATCACGGTTATATTGAAATGTAAATGACCCTCGACATCTTTGGTAATTTTTTTTTCTTTTTTTTCAAAATTATAAACATATTTGAATATCTTTATTACGATTCGAGCTAAAAGTGCAGCGGTGGCTATCTCAGGCATGTTGTTTCGCGCTTACGTGCGGCTTATCTCGAAGTCTCATTCTTTTTCGTCACATTCGGCAAGATCGTTGTCGTGAGCACGGAATGACGCGGCGAACGACCAACGTACACGCAAGATAAAGAGCTCAAACGCGATCGTGAGTGCACGCGCATATACATCATTTGTCTACATACGCGGGGACAGATAAATATCGCGACTCGTCGTGGCGGGAAAGTACCTCCTCGCGTCCTTGTCTATCGTCTTTCTCTTTTTTGCGTCTGATCACGAACAACGCGAATTAGCATAAGCACGCGCGGTTGAAGGCGTGTCGCGCGGTCTTGTTCGCTAATAGCGAGCCTCCTGCTTGATGTACTCGATCTCCAAGTGGATAGCTCATATTTAACTACGGCATTATCCATGAAGTTGCCCCTTTGAGAAAGTTTTCAAAAGCAATCAACCGTTGCTTGCACTCTTCCGATTTCTCAAATCGGATATCAACCTTCCCGACCGTTGATCGTGAACGAATTTCAATTCAATTCAAAAGTTTCGATTAAACATTTCAAAATTTGTTAGAGAAAAAAAACATATTCATTTGATCATTTTAGTAATTGTTTGAATGGAAATAATGGGAATTTTGTAAATAATTATACAGGAACAAAAATATATGTTAATTTATATTTCAATTTTTATATAATAAAATAAAAATATATAAATAATTTTGAATACGAATATTGCCGAAAATATATTTTTTATTTTATTTATATTTTCAAAGTATATTTTCATCCGAGGGTAATTCATGAAACAAGTTTTTTAATGAAATTTTATAAATAATTATTTTGAAAGACTTGTAGAATATATACAAATATATTTTAAATATAGAAAAAATAAATATATTTTGAAATATATGTTTGTTCATATGGGAATGTTTATAAGTTAATTAATTTCTCAGGAAAATATTTTCAAAAAATATAGAATTTTCTTTTTCAAGACTTAAGATAATGATTCAATTCAAAAGTTCACATTTGTGAACATGAAAAAATATTAATTCAATAATCGTACACTGGTTATGTTCATAATATGTTTTGTAAATATATTTTCATGTAAATGCATTTTTATAAATTATAATCATAAATTTTACAGAATGATAAAAAAATTTTTTGGTACTTGACATCATGGATTAGAAAGGATTAGAATGTACTGTTGAATTGAGTTGTAATACATGTATTTTGATATTATTAAAATCAAATACATCGTAAACGCCTGGGTGTATTAGTGTTAAATCAAGTAAAAAAACATTCAAAGTAATTCTGTACGACGAAAATTGGTGATTCCACAAATAACCGGTTGAATTGAAAGCATAATTATAAACGACGTACATATAATGTAAATTTCTAAAAAGGTTGTTGAATTACGTCAGTGAGGAAAAAATTGAATTAAAATTTATGGAATCTCTGAAGCGATATGCTGTCAGTAACACGTCGAACGTGCCTTTTTAATGAATTTCGGTGTGATTTAATTTAAATTACATTGACACGAGAGCATGTTTGTTGTACACCACAAGCGATCGATTTTGTTTTATTATTCCGCCGCGCGAGGGCAACATTGCTGCCAGAACTGTATTTGAAAGTACAATTAATTTGACATAATTATGGTTGCCGTTTCGTATCCGGCTGTCACACAATGCGCCCAGCTTTGTTCACAAATAAATATTCATTCTCATTATTTATGCTGCGCTCGTTTAATATTAAAAAACCCCCGGGAATTCGTTTACTGACTTATCATTTCACTTTAACACAATTAGCTTATTCGTGCGAGTTGCACTGCAAACGCGATATCGCTGAGAACATATTTTCCGACTAAATAATTTCTGTTATACTCTTTTGTTCTCTAGTTGACATTATTTGGTGGCAACTTTTAAGAGCACATTTTTTTATGCAAAAACTTGAAAATGCATTCGAGAAAAGAAGATCAACGAGATGAGTTATTTTTGACGGCCGATTATATAAAAATAGCTATTTGAATGTCAGTCGGTCGACACAATGCTCACTTGAGCGAAACTGCCGAGTGCCAATTGGAAACAGCCGCTAATGCGACTAGTTATGTCCCAGTCGTGATAGACGTGTCGTAATAACGAATAATATCGATAGAATTGTCGGCTCTTCAGGGTGTGCTTGATTGCCGAAAAGGGGCTATCGAGCAAAGTGACTCGATCAAGTGAGACAACGACGTGGGTTCGTGTGATCAATCACACCTCACATTTAAAAAATTTTTCCTGCAAAGATTTTTCAAAATATTTCAACTTTTTCGATTCGTCCCATAAAATTGGCTTAAACTCAAAAATATTATCAAAAAGTTTTTACGTTGTTTAACTGAAAAAAACTAATTGTAGTGTAGTATTTACAATATATATTGTAAGGAGTACAATTTTGTTAATATGTTATTCATTATGCAATATAAATTGTATTATTTACGATATATAGATTGTTTTCACCAGAATATCATTTTTTCAGTATTTTTAATTCATACATTTTACAATACATATTGTAAAGGTTACAATCTCTGATGTAAAATGTACGATCTATGTTGTAAATAGCAAAAATAATTGAAAAGTAATGTTAAAAAAAATAATGTTAAAAAATCAAATGTTCTTACCTTGCTATACATTGAAGAAAAAATTGTAGTTTACAATATATTTTGTAAGGAATACAATTAATATGTTATTCATCATACAATATAAATCGTACTCACTGCAAAATCAATTTTTCAGTATATTGAACTCAGCACACATGTCACAATCTATTTTGTAATGATTACAATCTATGTTGTCAAGTTTCCAATCTCATTTGTACTCTTTACAACCTATATAGGTTGTATTATATAGGCTATATAGGCAATATATATTGCAAACACTAAATTCCTTTTTTTATTTTTATTTAAATTTTTTTGATATTGAATTTTTTTCATTTCTTTTTTTTGTTGGCATGTATTTAGAAACGTTAAAAGACCGAGCAAGGTAGATAACGATCTTGCATTTTCAACCAGTAAGTTTAAAAGTTGTAATTTTTACTTTACAAAATTGTCAGTTAAGATTTACACTCCAGCTACTTAATAGTATCAGGAGTTTCACGGTACTTTGTCGAGCAAGTCTGCCGGTCTACGTAACGTGGCGTGCAGCATCTTTTGCATCTTTCGCGCCATTTGTTTGTTCTGATCGGAAGCCCGAACAAATGTCTGCCATACGTTTGCGGGACGTATCGCGACTCCGCGATCTCTCGCAGCCCTGTAAGACATTCCCGACTGGCGTCTCGTTGCATAATGAGAGCGCGCGGGACATTACAGAAAATGCAACAGCTCGATTCGCAAACACGCAGAATGAAATACGAGCGCGCGGATGCCTGGTATTTCCGTATCTCGCAACGTGAATCACGATCGAGTATCGGCTATCAAACTCCGCGATCAATCTTTTTGCATTTTGCATTGCAAAGAGAAAATAATCATAATGCTGCACACGCTTCGGGAGAAAACGTTTCGGCTTCAATCAGCGCGATTACCGTGACGGCCGTTTTGTTCGCCGCTTTTAATTTGCGTAATCAACGTTAGTATCAGACCGAAGGTAACCGATAATTTTTCATGTTTGCCTAGTAAGCATTTTCCTCCTGTTTTTTATTCTTGTTTCTTCTCCCCCCTATCTCTCCCCATTTTCATGACTCGATGATTGCAATTACCGAATTTATATCAAAGCACAAATGCCAATTAATTCACATGCGCGATTGAATTTTTCGGAAATTTAATTAGTACCCTGACAGAGAGCGTAGCGCGAAACATTAATTTGCGCGTCGGTTTGTTTGGTTTTTCCGCAACCGCGCGGAATTCCATACGGTCATAAATATTTCACTTTTATGGTTTAATTATTCCGCGGCGTTGCTCAACCTCCGCGCCGAGATAAGTGAAAATCATAATTTTTTTTCGTTCCGTTCACAAGCCCATAAATGGCGAAAGTGTACGGCGACTTTTTATAAACGTCGGATCGGCAATTAATAATATCAACTTAATCGGCCGATAACGAAGTCCCATTAAAAGATACACATCGTCTGTGAAATGATGCGACACGCTTTAGTGTACACACGTTTCTCGCGCTGCCTCACTGTGATAAATGATTCCTCATCCGTGACACGTATATGTTCATATGCCATGCCATTTAATGCCGCTCGTCAACTCCGGTATACACATTAAATCAACGATACAGATTCATTAATACCCTGCGCTGTACACTTAACAAGACAAACAAAAATAACAAATTGTTCTCCTGCTCGATTTAGCTTCTCTCAATTTTTCATTCGATCAATTTATTCCTCACCCCTCTATCTTTTTTTCTTCAGTTTCTGATGTGCCATAAAGAATAATTTCTCAGATTTTATTGGGCGCGACTTTAATGAAGTATTTCATACATCCAAATAGAATTTCCATTAAATCGATAAAGCGCGCACTAAAATTTATTAACATTTAATTCGACCGAACGTTATACTGAAAACGAACGATTGATTCATTAACGCGCGTAATTAAAACATTTCATTTTATTTTACATTTTCAAGTGTCCACAAAGTGCGGTCGTTTGATGGAAACAAAACAGAAGACCGAAAATGATATTTGTGTGCATCGAATGAGCTCGATCAATCTCAATAAAATTGCGTGACGAAAAAAAAAAAAAAAAAAAAGAAGCCATTTGAAATTAATGAGAGAGAGAATTTCGCCATCGATGTTAATGACACCTCAACTATGAAAAGCTCGAAAATGTCCCTCGGCGTGTTTATATACCAGTATTGATATTATATTGCAGGAGTGAAATGGTTTTAATTTCGCTGGCGCGAGAACACCGTTCTTTATCGGCCTTGTCAAACGACGAAATTTAGTAACCAAGCGCGCGCGTTGTTTTATGATACGCGATGGCGACGAGATAAAAGGTCGGTAATGGATTGTTGTCCCGTGAATTATGCGAGAATTATCTGCTAAATATCAAGCGTTCCATGGTGTACACGTTCGATCGGCTATAATTTCCTTTTTTTCTTATCAGTTTGCAAAATTTTATTCCAACGATTCTTTTTCTTTCTTTTCTTCTTTTTTTCTTTTTTCTCGCACTCGAAAAACAATTTAGCAGCCAGCACACAATTTCCTACCGACTTTTGCGCGACGCAAATTCGCGCATACTTATAACGTATGCGAAGTTGATTCATAAACTCGATATTCCTCGCCGACGTGAATTTTAATTTCCCGTCCGCGTTGCAATCGGTTTTATCTTATCGCGACTTGCAACACACCATAAAAAAGTTGCAATCGTGTGTCACAATTTACGTGCACGTTGAAAGGCAGCAAAAGAAAACATCGAGAAAGGAGAGAGAGAGAGAGAGAGAGAGAGAGAGAGAGAGGAA